>VYZU01006696.1:0-28230 GCA_013401355.1 Ceyx cyanopectus | reverse complement strand
GTAGTCCATAGCCTGGGACATCTTGGCCAGGCTGCCAGGCTTGGCTGTGCCAAGGGGTACAGGAGCTGTGCAGGCTGTCACTTCCAGGAATTCTAGGTTGGAATCGAGGACCTCAGAAATACACACCTTGCAAAACTTCCTGACAAGTGCAACACGAATCTGACTCACTCTGGGGCTGCTGTGATGTCAAAAATCTCTTTCCATAAAGTGATCTTTTCCCTATTTCAGCATGAATGAACAAAAGCTGGGTTAGCAGCAATTCTGGGCCCAGCAGCACTTTGATTGGACACAGTCTCTGAACTTCATGGCATATTTGTGTGTGTTGTCTCTGATATACCCATGTTTTCATTGAAGGATGGACTTACAGATCACAACAGAAGTATTTAACCCTATATATTTGCCACTAAATACTTAATTCTTGCTCTGAGATTCTTTGAGGAACCTCAGCCCAGGAAACCACTTGGCCTGTATGAAACTTTTTTTTTTTTTTTTTACTTGGGCCTTTTGGTTTTGATTTTAGTTTGAAGGGGTCTCTCTTCACTTTCCATGACAGAGTCTTAGAATTGCAATAATCTCAACCTATCCTAGGTTTATTTGACCATTTTCAGATAAATGAACACATGTGATTGCAAAGTCACACATGATGCCTTTAGACCTCTTCTTGCTGGTAATGTTGGTCTTGAAAGGGTTCTGGGTAAGGGCTTAAGCCATTTTATAACAATTTAGCACGTGCAGTTGGGCTACCTCATAAGAGTCCAGGCCTGCAGAGGGAGGAGATGAGGATCATGTCTATATGCAATTGCACCCCAAAATCAGCCTGCTCTTCTTGAGTATAAATGACTTGAGAGACTGCAGCCTGAGGCTGGGAGTCAAGGGAGTTATGGGAATAGAGGGGTGGAAGGTAGATACTGTAGTGAAGCTATGGCTGAATACTAAAGGTCATTGTCCCCTCCTTTTCCATAAAGAATATTAAGGGCAGCAAGGCAGACCAAGTTATAATCCTATCACTATTTACCTACCAGTAGAGGTTAGGGGTTGACCTGTTGGAAAGTAGCTCCATGGAGAAGGATCTGGGAGATCTGGGGGACAAGAAGTTCACCATCAGCCAGCAATGTGCTCTGCTAGCCAAGAAGGCTAGCAGAGCTCTCCTGGGGTGCATGAAGAAGATAGTGATCAGTAGGTCAAGGGAGATTCCCCTAGATCTCTGCCCTGGTGAGGCCACATCTGGAATATTTTGTCCAGTTCTGGTCTCCCCAGTTCAAGAGATAGAAGGAACTACTGGAGAGAGTCCAGTCCAGCAGAGGCTACAAAGATAATGAGAGGATTGGAGCATCTCTCTGACAAGGAAAGGCTAAGAGCCCTGGGGATGTTTAACCTGGAGAAAACAGAGGGGATCTTCTCAAGGCTTCTCAATATCTAAAGGCTGCATTCAAGAGGATGGGGCCAAACTCTTGTCAGTGATGGGCAGTGGGCACAAACTGGAACACAGGAAATCTCACACAAACATAAGCAAAAATTTCTTCCCTCTGAGAGTGATGGAGACTCAATCAGGCTGCCCAGGGAGGCTGTGCAGTGTCTTTCTCTGGAGAGACTAAAATCCTGCCTGGATGCGCTAGGCAACATGCAATCCTGGTTACCCCTGAGTAGACTTGCTTTAGCAGGGGGGGTTGGGTTAGATGATCTCCAGAGGTCCCTTCCACCCTCTACCACGCTGTGATTCTGTGATTCTATGATTTGTGTGCCTCATGTGTCTGCAGCCCCCATCCTCAGCAGAGAGCTTTCTTCCACAGAAGTCTTGACCAAGCTGGAGTTTGGAACTGTTTAAGATCCCTTCCTACCTAAACCATTCTATGATTCTAAGCTGGAAGGCTTGTCTGGCCTTCTTCCATCTCTGATGGGGTTCCTAGATGGATTTCTAATAAAACAAGGGCATGCAGGTTTCTCCCCATTCCCATTACAACTTATCTCTTCTAATGGCATTTCTGAGACCCCACGGCCCTTTGTGGATTACTTTGAGGGCACAGTGGGTCGTATGTAGACTGGATGTTGCCCCACAAGGGAGATACCTGCTGAGGTTCCCTGCCCAAGAGCTTAATGCCATGTTTGTGATATCTTTCAAAGTGTTTGCCTGGCAGGTAGGCCAGAAAGCTACAGTTATTTGAAAGAAAGTAGACGCTGAAGGAAATATGTTTCCCATCTAGACAGCTATGAAGTTGTCCCCAGTCCAGGGAGGGACAGGCAAGAAACTCTTAGTCCTTCATTTTTGTCTTAAGATTCCCTCAAGGGAAGAAAGCAATTATTATAGGGAACAGCCTCACAACAAGCAAATATATTGTTTGCCACACATGCTTACTGCCTGTAAGAAAAGAAACAGAAAGGGCACAGGAAGGTGGCTTTAGGTTGTCCTTGCTTCTCTGCCTCTATAAGATGACCCAAGGAGGAAGGGGAATTTGTGTTCCACTCCAGTGTGGATTCAGGAAAGACTTGGGATTTGCAGGACCATAAACAGGTCTTGGATCCTGGTGAATAATCCTTCCCCCTATGTCTTAGCTCAGCCAGATGCAGGATTTGGTCCTTTTTGATGACATTTTTCAGTGACTTGGAGAATAAGGAGGCTAAGATGTGACCAAGAAGAGTCTAGGCTGGTGTCAGTATGGGAACCAGGAGCCAGACTGAAGAGCATGAAGTCCTGGGCAGTGGAGCTGATCCCCAGCCTGGGGACTTCACATGGCTTTCAGGAAACAGCAATACAATTCTGTGGTGAATATCTTGACACTGGTGGTCCAGCAAACCTCAGTGTCCAACTGATGGGATTGCACTGCTTCTGCTATGTTTTTATGGAAGAGTTTGAGGACATGACACACAGACATCTTTAAGAAAGTTGGACCTGGGTCATCAATCACTCTTGATCCAAGCAGCATCACTCCCCTTTGCAAAGCAGGCAGTGGTACAGAGTGCCTTCTCCTTGTCAAAAGAACAACCCATAAATAGCCCTAAATAATCCTAAGGATGGGATTGGTTTGCATGCAGATGGTAGGATTTAACCATACATTCACTGGAACTTTCCTGTCTCTTTGGTCCCACCCACGGCAACTTTCAGACTGAGGATCCCTTCGGGAACAGGAAGTGAGGTCCTTTCCCACAGCAACCATGAAACCATCAGATTTCACAAGCACAAAAAAAAAAAATAAAATAAAATAAAATCTTCATATTGAGTGAAGGTCACCATGTGTAAAATCTACCCTGAAAGAAAAATAAACAAACAAACAAACAAAAAAAACCTCAAACAAACCCACCAAACCAAACCAAAAACCAACCAACCAAACAAAAAACCCCCTTAACTTGCAAATGAATTGAGACAGAAATGAATAGTTATATAATTACAAGATAAAGCCTCACTTGGATTGTAAGTGAACCAGAACAACTCCTTCACTCACAGAATGTACTTTGAGCTTTGCATGGTGTGATAAAAAGAGAATGAGGCACTGCACAGTTTTGCAGCAGACCTGATGACCTGGTGCAGTAAAGTTGCAACCTCTGTGTTGTTCCTCAAGCAACGTTTATATGTCGTGTGGACCCTGGAGCTTTGCTTCATGCTGCATGCTATTTTCCTCAAGATTTGTAAAGATCATTGAAATGAGAGGCACCATGTATAAGCAGTGGTTTGTTCTGACCTGGAGGATGCATTGCTGGTTAGACCTGTTGCTCTGCAGACAGCTGTAGCATTTCCCCAGGCACTGTATTAGTGCCTGCCCAGGTACCTGCTCAAGTGCCAATACTTATATGAGGACACAAGAGCCCATGCCAGCTTTAAGGGGATTTAGAATACTGCAAGATTATTTCTTTGTTTTTAGAGTACAAAACTCTGGGAGAGCAAGAGGTACAAGGAGGTCTTAAATGAGAGCATCACATATTTCTTCTCTGATAGGTCATAGCTGAGATGAGCTAGAGAGGCTTAATGCCAGGTGACTCCCAAAGACAAAAATCCAGGTCTCAGAGGATGAGGGAATGGATGTATCTATCTCACTGCTGAAGCTGAAACTGAACAGGGCATAACCCCCTGCACAAGTGGGGAGTTGACCTGCTGGAAAGTAGCTCCATAGAGAAGGACCTGTGTGTCCTGGTGGACAAGTTCACCATCAGCCAGCAATGTGCTCTTCTAGCCAAGAATGCCAACTGTTTCCTGGAGTGCATGGAGTGTGACCAGCAGGTTGAGGGAGGCTCTCCTGCCTCTCTATTTCACCCTACTCAGGACACATCTTGGAGTATTGTGTCCAGTTCTGGGCTCCTCAGCTCAAGAGAAACAAGGAACTACTGAAGAGACTCCAGTCCAGCAGAGGCTACAAAGATAATGAGGGGACTGGAACACCTCTCTGATGAGTAAAGTAGTGAGACCTGGGGCTGTTCAGCCTGTAAAAGAGAAGGATGAGAGGGGATCTGACCAGTGCTGATCAGTGTCTAAAGGGCGGGTCAAGAGGATGGGGCCAGACTCAGTGTCAGTGGTGTCCAATGACAGGACAAGGGGCAACAGGCTGCCATCTGTTCCATCTGAACAGGAGAAAAAACTTTCCTGTGAGGGTGCCAGAGCCTGGCTCAGGCTGCCCAGAGAGGCTGTGGAGTCTCCTTCTCTGGAGAGATTCCAAACCCACCTGGATGTCATCCTGGGCAACCTGATCTAGGTAGCCCTGATAGACCTGGGGGATTGAACTAGCTGATCTCCAGAGGTCTCTTCCAATCCTTACCATGATGTGATTCTTTGATTCTGTGATCTCTATCCTCACATCCTGCAGTCCTGGGTGCCAGATCTGTGATGAAGACCCAGGGAAGAACAAAAAATATAACCCACCACACATGACGTAACCCATGGACTGGGGAAGGCAAAGGTCTTGGATGATTTTTGTTGTTTGGTGGAGGGTTTTTTGTTTGTTTGTTGTTTTTTTTTTACCTCTCTCCCCTTTTCTAGACAACACCAAAGCTTTCAGAAGTATAAATGGAGCTGGCACAGGCACTTTTTAGGGCATTTGCTTTACTAGGTGTCAGCTTGGTGGTCAACAGCACTTCCCAGTCTTTGCAGACAGTGTTGAGCTTGGGTGGGTTTTGATGTACCAAGTGATGCTTGTTTGCACACAGACTTTTCTTTTACTGTTCCCGTGTCAAAACAGAAGGCATGAGTGCAGATGGCAGGTAGAGGGCAAAGCCAAGCACTGACTGGAAGCAATTTAGAAAAGTTTTAATGACTTGGGGAAGTCCCAAGTCATTATTGTCTTAAGAAATGAAATAGAGCAGTCTTATAAAACCTGTGATTATACCAAGTTGAAAGGACTGAAAATCCTATGAAAGCCAGGAGTAGAGCTGAGGGTGAACGTAAGAAGTGGAGGAAAAGGTCCAAAATCAATAAGAAAAATCTCAATAAATAATAAAATATGTAGGAAGATAAAAACTTTAAAAGTCGAGAGCACAATTAAAATGGGGAGTTGATAGCTCAGGACAAAGCTATCAGGGACTGTACAAACAGGTCATAGTCCCCCACTTTTCTGACTGCAAAATGGCAGGTGTCATCAGGGGATATTAAAAGAAGTTTGGGGTAAAACATGAACATTATCATTGCAGAGATCAGACTCTCCAGAGAAAAGCCAGACAACACACAGGTAGAGATCTGATCCATGAGGACCCTCTGGATGTAGTGAAGTCCATCGGTCTTGTGGGAAGAGAGGGACACAATGGCCTTTGGAGAAATAGGTTTGCTACAAGGATGGTGCTTGGTTCCTCTCCAGGTCCAATCTATGATTTTATGATTCTGGGGCAGAACAAAACCAGCTCTGCATTTAAAGTGCCTTCATGCTGATAAAGTAATTCAGCAGCAAGCCCAGTGAAGGCTTGAACTCCATCACAGGATAAAACAGAGTCCCTTCAAGTGAATCATTCCTCTTCCAAAGGCCACCAAACACAACTGCCCACTCACTGCTGTCTTTTCTCTCAGCACAGTGCTGCACAGCTGCCTTCATCATCCTCTTCTTCACCCGCTTTTGGCTGGTCAGTGCCCTCTATGCTGCATGGTGGTTCATAGACAGGGAAAAACCCAGACAAGGTGGGAGAAGGATCCACATCCTCCGGAACAGCATCGTCTGGAGGTACATGAGGGACTATTTCCCCATCACGGTAAGTGCCACCGATCCCATCAGCTCCTAAGAGATTCATGGACAAACTTTGCCATGATGTTGGGAGGCATGCTGGGGGCCAGCAGTTGTGGCATGGGATGCTGGGAGGTCAGTGTTGAAGGATTATCTTCCCACATCCCACTTTACAGCAAGATCCAGAAAAACATAGAATACCATTTTCACAACTGCATTCTTTAATCCCCTGCCTTTTACAAACCCATTTAACTGCATTCCAGCTGTTAAGGAAATAATATTTTGCCTGTTTTGCTCTTCTATACTGTGACACTCCTGCTCATGAGGTTGCTCAGCATTTACCCAGTGGACACAGGGCCAAGTTATGGCCAAAATCCAAGAGTGCCCCATAAGATCAGAATCCCCTTCTGCTGGGTATGCATTGGGCAGCCTATAAAGGCACCACCTCCAGGATATTCCAAAAGCAAATGTTGTGCCAGGGAAACTGGAGCATGTTGATTCACCTACATTTCCCCTCCCTTCATTTCACTTTTCAACTCATCCCAATATATCTCTTGAGTCAGTGAAGATCTGTGACCATGTCCAGTTAGTGGCATATAGCACTGTGCAAGATGAGATTACCTCTCATGGGACCTGGGTGCAATTGGTAGAAATAGATAAGCTGAGTCAAATCAGACCAATACCCTCCCTATCCACTGTCCTGGGTAATTCAACTTAATTTTGTGCTGAAAACTGGTATACATTAGGACAACTTCCCCTGTCTCAGCTGGGTGAACTGCATCTCCCTTAACTTCTCCAGGATCATCCATGACAGTAAGTCTACCTTGACTATGTCTTACTGCCATCAAGTTTCTTTGCTCAAAAGCATGGCAGAAAGTCATGATGAGGACCTGCAGTGAGTTACTTCATAGCCAATCTCAGAATTTAACTTGTGATTTAAGGGCTTCATGGATGAGCTTCAAAGCAAGGCACCCAAAATGTGTATGATAATCTTCTGTGGAGGAAGGGGAACACATACCAGGAAAACCTGTGGTGAATTTTAATAAGGGACAAATAATATCTTATGACATTTAATAGGAAACACCAAATGTGTTCCTAATAAATTATTCTTAAGTTTGCCTTAGAACATGATACAATCCCTATGAGTTATTGATGTGACTGTGATGATAATATTCTTTGTGTGTACTGTAAATTATTCATGGCTGTCAGCTACTGTTTGAGCAGCATCGGACCAACCTTGCCTCTAAAGATCTCAGCTCAGCCCAGCGACAATTCTTCCCTTGCCCCTTTGTCAGGACGTGGAAACCCCCAGCTGAACTGCAGACTGCATTGTCTGTCTGTCCTTTCTTTTTTCTGGGTGCCTCTGTCAGATAGGGAGGACCTGTCAGGAGGACCAGTAAGACCAGTAGAGGGAGCACGGCTACAGCATTTGGCTGCAACTTGCTGAGAGAAGACAGGGAGCGTTCGGTGGAGCCTTTCTCCCCCCTGGCCTGGGAGCAGTCAGTGGGACTCCACAAAAGGACAGCAAAAGAAAATACTATAAACAGAATATTACAACCAAACAACATAATACTATTTTCCCGAACCATTTCTTAGTCTTCCACACCTTTTTTTTTTTTTTATTTTTCCTCAGGGACTTACTAAGTCAGAATGCAGGATTTAGCAGCCCTTGCTGAATGCAGCTGCTGCCATTTGCCAATACAAGAGTAGATAAAATCACTTGATATACCCCACATCCTTCAGCAAGGAGCTCCCCAGGTGAACCACACTGTGTGAAGATCTTCCTGCTCCCTGCCTTTTTCACTAAAATCTCCCTGGTTAGCACCAGTAAATCCCATCCCACCTTCCCATGCCACTTCTGGTTTTGTGCTCTGTTATATCCCCCACTTGACAGCTTTTTTTGCCACCTAAAAACCTTCAGATGTCTTTGTTTTCTTTCGTGGAAAGTGTTTATCAAGACATTTTTCCATGAAGGAGAAACACGGAGTTGAGTTCATCCTTCAAAACACAAGTTTAAGTTCATCTGTTGGGAAGATCACTCCATATCTGGGATCTGGAGGGCCTCATAACACCTTTGATGGGGGTCATTACTGCTGCCAGCAGTAAAGACACCAGCATCCTGACCATGCCAACAGGAAGCTCCAGGAAGCCAGCAAACCCATGGCTCAATCTGGAGAACACAACCTACAGCTGTTAACAGCTCCTTGCCTTCAGACCACAGGCCACACTCATTAATGTGGCATCTCTCGGACATCTGATCTTGTCTCACTAAGAAAACTTTGGGTCAAGCACTTGTCTCAGATGCTTACACACAGATTGACTTGGCTGAACTCTTGAGTCCTTTGACAATTATTAAGAGTTTAATTGGCCCAGAAAGAGCAGAGCACCAAATTTCATCTGGTGGGTGTGGAAATAACAACCTGGCCAAGGAAGGAGGGAGGACAGTCCCACCCCTCTGCACCTCAACCCTGGGCCTGTTAAACACTTCAGGGCTGGACTGCAGGAGAGCTGGTCTGTGCGGTGTCAGGTATTAAGTTTCCTGGCAATCTGGAAACAGAGATTCACCTCTGGCAGGAGGAGAAGGAAGAAATGAATGAACAGTAGGAACAATCCAGGTGGGAGGATTGAATTTCTGTGTTAAAGAGTTTCCAGAAGGAGAAGGGTAGTTTAGAGTCCAAGGGTCTGACCCATGGTGTTAAGATACTTCGTCCAAGCCTCTCCTCTGCTACAGATTACTTCTCAGTCTTTCACAAACACTTTGATTCCTCTGTAAGTTCTGCCCAAATCACCCAAAATGTGAACAGATGCTGTGACAAAACAAGGAACTTCTCTGTGCTTATTCCCTGGAAAAAGCCCTATCTACAAAGCTGAAAGAGGCAAATAATTAAACTCAGTCGCTGAGATGTGGTCAATGCTACTGCAGGGACAGCAGTTTCTTGAAGAAACATTAACTAGATCTAACTCTTGATCAGCTAGACTCCTACCCTGTAGCTGCCCATGGCTTAGAGCAGGGAATCAAAAATCACAGGATCACAGGCTGGTTGAAGTAGGAAATGACCTCCAGTGGTTATCTGGTCCAAGCCCCTGTGCTCAAGCAGGGCCACCCAGAGCTGCTTGCCCAGTATGGTGTGCAGATGGCTTTTGAATATCTCCAAGGATGGAGGTTCTACAACCTCTTTGGACAACTTGTTCCAGTGCTCAGTCATTCTCACAGTGAAAATGTGCCTCTTGATGTTCGAGCGGCCTTCCTGTGTTTCCATCTGAGCCTGTGACCTCTGCTCCTGGCACTCGGCATTGCTGTAAAGAGCTTGTCTCCAACCTCTTCCAGTATTTATATTCATTGATGAGATACTCCTGAGCCTTCTTCAGGCTGAACTGTTCCTGACCTCCCAGCCTTTCCTCATAACAGAGGTTTTCCAGTCCTTTCATGATCTTCATGGTCCTTTGCTGGACTCTTGCTAGTATGTCCATGTCTCTCCTGTACTGAGAAGCCAAGAACTGGACACAGCACTCCAGGTGTGGCCTCACCGGTGCTGGAGAAGGCAAGAATGACTTCCTGCCACCTGCAGACTATATATAAACACAGCCCAGGATACCATTTGCCTTCTTTGCTGCAGGGTCCCATTGCTGACTCATAATCAAGTTGTTGTCCACCAGGACCACTAGATCCTTTTCTGCCAACTGCCTTCCAGTAGAGTAGCTCCCAGCATGTATTGGTGCTCGGGGCTGATTCTCCCCAGGTGCAGGACTTTGTCCTTTTCCTTGTTGAGTTTCATGACAGTCCTGTTAACTGGATACACAGGACACATACAGTCAGATGTACAGATCATAATCAAGCTCCAAAATGCATGTGTGTTTTTAAAAAGCCCAATCCAGAACAAATGGTGGTTGGTAGGACTCCAGATTTTAGTGTCATTGAGGCCAATAGGGAGATGATAAATCATCTCACCTGGAAAGTCTTCAGGGTTGGGTCATCGACCACCTCTCTGGGCAACCTGGGCCAGGGTCTCACCACCCTCTCTGTAAAAACATTCCTCCTTATATCTAGTCTGGATATCGAATCTTTTAATTTAAAACTGTTACCCTTTGTCCTATGGATACAAGCCTTATTCTTCATTCTTCCCTTTCCTGTCCTGCCCCTCTTTTCATTGGGGTGAATACCAAGGCAGCATCTGAGTATCTCCTAGGGAGAGGTTTTAAGGATATGTGGTGTCTTAGCACAGGTGAACACTCCCACTAAAGTGCTCCTGTTAAGTAGTTTGCACAGCTGAGTGAATACTTTGAGTTCAGCACTTCATTAGCAAGGAGTATGGTGTGATCTTGGGGTGTAGCCAGACACTGAGCTGCTGCACCCTCCTCTTCCCCTCATCTCCCCCCTCCCCCGCCTTCTTTCCACTCCATGCACACACAGAGCTGGAAATGTAGTGGTTTCCAACACACCCAAGCATCTTGCCTTCCTGCTTATAAATCACACAAAGACGAAAGGCTGTTTGGAAGCTGAAGATGAATGTAGGAAACATTGATGCAAGCTGAGATTACGCAAAAAAATGAGCAAATGGTGGCAGTGGCCCTGGGCAACCATC
The DNA here is from genome assembly GCA_013401355.1 of Ceyx cyanopectus. Lineage (NCBI taxonomy): Eukaryota > Metazoa > Chordata > Aves > Coraciiformes > Alcedinidae > Ceyx > Ceyx cyanopectus. The sequence goes on along the minus strand of VYZU01006696.1, from coordinate 17,516 downwards.
TGCCCCTCTTCCTGACTAGGCACCTCTGCGCCCGGGCAGTGGTTGGGCTCTTGTTTGTCTGTTCCTCTCATTAGAAGCAGGCGCTTGAATGGGCACATGTGTACAGTCAACAGTGCCTCAGGACAGATGGGGAATTAGCCACGATGTAAGAAAGTGACATACACCCTGATGATTAAGCTGCAACTCTGGCTGCTTCTAGGAAAACACATGTATCACTGGCTGTTCCTGAGTGTGGCTGGGACCAGGGTATTCAGAGGGGTCATGCACTAAGATGCACAGGGCTTTTGTTCTTATAGAATCATAGAATGGTTTGGGTTGGAAGGGACCTTAAAGATCATCTAGTTTCAACCCCCATGCCATGGGCAGGGACACCTGCCACTATACCAGGTCGCTCAAAGCTCCATCCAACTTGGCCTTGAAGAGATTGTGTTGAGGCACCTCCCTGGGCAACACACTCCAGTGTTTCACAGCCCTCGTAGTGAAAAACTTCTTCCTGATTTCCAATCTGAATTTACCCTCTTTCAGTTTAAAGCTGTCGCCCCTCATTCTATCACTACAAACCCTTGTAAAAAGTCCCTCCTCAGCTTTCTTGTAGACCCCCTTCAGATACTGTCAGGCCACATTAAGGTCTCCCCAGAGCCTTCTCCTCTCCAGGTTGAACAACCCAAACTCTCTCAGCCTGGCATCATAGGAGAGGGGTTCCAACCCTCTGATCATCTTCATGGCCCTCTGGACCCACTTCAACAGGTCTATGTCCCTCTTGTACTGGGGCTTCCAGAGCTGGATGCAATACTACAGGTGGGGTCTCATGAGAGCAGAGCAGAGGGGCAGAATCCCCTCCCTCATCCTGCTGTCCACATTTCTCTTGATATAGTCCAGGATACAGTCGGTTCTTGAGCACAAGTTCCTTTAAGCTGTCTGGTAAATCATGATGGTAAATCTGGTAAATAATCTGTGATGGCTAAACTTGGAAAGGTCCACCCTTCCCTGCTGCTGTGAATATCCTCAGCACCCATAGAAAGGGTGCAGAGGCATCAGCATTGAGTTTTGACTGCTTCTGAATGTGTTCTGCACATGTTGGTTGATGCTGACATGGCAGGGTCTACTTGGTGTCATAGCTGGCAGGCGGGCTGTCACACCATCTCCTCTCTTCTGGGCAGTCCATAGCAAGTGTAACCCACAGAGTCCAAATCCTAGTTGTCCCTTATCTCCCTTTAATCATCCCCTCTTCTGCTGTGGTTGATGTTCTCCCATGTAGCATCTCCCAGGCTTCAAACCCACTTTCAGATTGGCCAAGTATTTCAGCTATCTCTTTAGCCAACCCTCAAGGGCTGACCATGGGCTGCACTGTATCTGTAATCCATGCTGTCCATCTATAAGGGCTGCATATGGACATTCCCTCCTCTTGGGAAAATTGCAACAACCTTGGGCACACATCATTGCTCTTTGATGGACTCAAGGATTACCTGGGCACCTAAAACAAGCATAAGCACCTGGGGTCTTGCAGATTTTTCCACAGTGGAAATGAAACCATTGACTTGCTCTCTGTTAGATGCTTGGGAGCTGGGTTTCTCCATACCATGTATGAAAGCATTCTTGAATCATCTGACATGCTCTCCAGGACAGGACAATCTTGGGTCCACACTGTGGTGTGGACCACACTGTGTTGTCCCTGTGCCAGGTAGCAGCTTTACACGGATCATTGCCAGAGTGATTCTGCACTCCCTTTGCTGTTCTGGCTGTGGGATGAAGGGGGAGGTGGAAATAATAACTTTTTTTCCCCCCACTTTTTAGGGTTTTCCACCCCCCTAACAGAAATATATTGGAGGATATTTTAAACAAAGTATGTTCTCAACAGCATCTAGACTAGCTCAAGACAACATGAGGAACCATGAATGGAAATGTCACTTTTGGCCAGTGAGTGGAAGAAGATGGAAATACAGGCAGTAAAATACATCTCAGTGAAAATAGATTGATTTGTTCCAGCTGACTATTCCCACCATTAGGCATGGAGGGCGCTAGGGACCCTCCTTCAGGAATCCCCTATCTGCTCTCTGTAGCTAGTGCTCCATCTCCCCAGGGTGACAGCACTAACTCATAACCTCTTTTTGTCTCCATCCCATATGCAGCTGGTGAAGACAGCAGAGCTGGACCCTAGGCAGAACTACCTTATGGGTTTTCATCCCCACGGGGTCCTGGCAGCAGGAGCCTTTCTCAATTTCTGCACAGAGGCATCGGGCTTTTCCACTCTCTTCCCGGGCATCACCCCACACCTGATGATGCTCTCCCTGTGGTTTCGCATCCCATTCTTCAGGGACTACCTGATGAGTGGAGGTAAGCAGAGAGAAAGCACGGGAGAATAGTTGGGTGAATGGGTGGGTGAGTCTAATGCTTTTTGTGGGACCAGAGAGTGAAAACACTAGCGAGGTTTGGGAAGAGGACAGAGTCTGTTTGTCCCCATCTGTGGCCTTTTGGATCCCATGCATGGACACAGCTGCTGGAGGCGGCATCCAAAAACTCTCTGAAATTAAAAATTGCCCTCTTTGCAGTTATCACTGATATTCAACTTCACAGCTCACCTCAGAGCTCAGTGCGTGGCTGTGCCAGGTGCTGTGTAACAGCAAAATGCAGTGCAAATTGTGAGCAGAAATGCTGAGACCAGCAGGGCAAAGGCTCCTGCATTTTCTTCTTTCCATGCAAATAACATTCAAGCTTGAAACAGTGGTTGACACTGAAAGAAGGAGAAAAGTTTTGGTTTTTTTCTTCCCGAAGCTTCTGCTGCTGCTGGCAGGGAAGCAGCATTCGGGGGGAGAGGATTCAAACATCAGCTCGTGTTTTTGCAAACACACTTGGCAGTAGAAGAAGAAATGTAAAAGAATAGGTAAAAAATAAATAATTCATCACCCTGTTTTCCACATAAACTCTGGCTCCATCTGCTGAAAAAAAATATTTACATGAGGAGCAAGGAATCATAGCAGGGAGATATGAGAGAGTTATGACCCAGGCAGAAGAAGGTTTAATCACCTCAGTGTAGGGGTTTGGTGCATAGCTCATTTCCATGTTAATTTGATCCATTTGACAAACAGGTTTTAATTTGCAAATTTTTTCAGAGCCTGAAAGAAGTGTATATATTTTTTTTTTTTACGAAAGAATGGAAACAATGTTGTTTTATCATATTTCTAACTTTTGCAAGAAAATTACATCAAAGGTCCAAATTCTGCCCTAAATTCCACTTTAAATTAGCAGCACCCACTGAAATTTGTGTATGCTTTGACCTGAAGCAGATGTTTAACTGACTGTAGAGAGATTCAGTATTGGACACAGTGTCATTTGACAACAAACCAAAATAGATTATCACCAGGGCTTAGTTCCCTGAGAACTAGTGCAGTTAGTTCTCAGTTTACTTTTTTTTCTGATTTTTTTTCCCCTTTTCTCACTTCTGGGCCAGACAACAAAGGGATAGCTGTGTATTTGCCCAGCAAAGCTGTGAGTGAATCCAGCACCTTTCGGAGAAGCTGGGCTGAGATTGCCAAAGTATAGAAAAACTCTGAGAATAGTGTTTAGCACCCCTCTGGAGCTGGATAATAGCGAAAAAAATGGTATAGAGCAAGTCACAGTCATGGGATTTACAGGTGCTATTTTTTTCTTCCTCTCTGCCCTGCAGGCCTTGTCTCCTCTGACAAGGAGAGCGCATCCTACGTGCTGCAGAAGCCTGAGGGTGGGAATGTTCTGGCCATCATCGTTGGTGGGGCGCAGGAGGCGCTGGATGCCCGTCCAGGATCCTACACCTTGCTGCTGAAGAACAGGAAGGGATTTGTCCGCCTGGCCATCCAGAATGGGTGATGCAGGGGATAGGGTTGAGGGGCACTTGGGCACTCACGGTCTGGTCTGTGGCTGGGCATTGGGGTGTTCCTGTTGGGTCTGGAGAGGGAAGGGGAAGGTGTTTTGGGGTGGGCTTTGCTAATCTTCATGATTCTATATTGGGTTCAACTCCCTGCAGCACCCCATTGGTCCCCGTCTTTTCTTTTGGGGAGAATGACCTCTTTGAGCAAGTGAGAAACCCCAAGGGCTCCTGGCTGCGACAGCTCCAGCACCGGCTCCAGCAGATCATGGGCATCTCCCTTCCCCTCTTCCACGCACGAGGAGTCTTCCAGTACAGCTTTGGGCTGATACCCTACCGGCGGCCCATTTGCACTGTGGGTAAGTCATAGAGTCATAGAATAGAATCATAGAATGTTTAGGGCTGGAAGGCACCTCCAAAGGTCATCTAGTCCAGCACCCCTGCAGTGAGCAGGGTTACCCTCGACTAGACCATGCTGCTCAGAGCCTTGTCCAACCTCACCTTGAATATCTCCAGGGATGGGGCCTCACCCACCTCCCTGGGAAGCCTATTCCACTGTTCTACCACCCTCAAGGTAAAGTAATTCTTCCTGAGATCCAATCTAAATCTACTCTAATTTAAACCCATTACCTCTCATCCTTTCACTAGAGGCCCTTGTAAACAGCCCCTCTCCAGCCTTCCTGTAGGCCCCCTTCTGGTACTGGAAGGGGATTATAAGGTGTCCCTGGAGCCTTCTCTTCTCTAAGTTGAACAATCCCAGCTCACTCAGCCTGTCCTCATAGGAGAGGTGTTTCAGCCCTCTGATCATCTTTGTGGCCCTCCTCTGGACCCACTCCATCAGGTCCATGTCTTTCCTATGTTGAGGGCTCCAGAACTGGATGCAGTACTCCAGGTGAGGTCTCACCAGAGCAGAATAGAGGGGCAGAATCACTTCTCTCAATCTGCTGGCCACACTTCTCTTGATGCAGCCCAGGATAAAATTGGCCTTCTTGGCTGCAAATGCACACTGCTGGTTCATGTCCAGCTTCTCATCCACCAACACCCCCAAGTCCTTTTCTGCAGAGCTGCTTTCCAGCACCCCATCTCCCAGCCTGTATTGATAGTGAGGATTGTTCTAATCCAGGTGCAGGACTCTACATTTAGTCTTGTTGAACCTCATGAGGATCACCTCGGCCCACCTCTCCAGCCTATCCAGGTCCCTCTGGATGACATCCCATCCCTCCAGCCTTTTGACAGCACCACTCAGCTTGGTGTCATCTGTGAATTTGCTGATGGTGCTCTAGATCCCATTGTCAATGTAATTAATGAAAATATTAAAGTCCTTCCTTCGCACACTGGCATGATGCTAGCCACACTTGGCCTGGGCAAAGGGGTACAGTCCCTTGGTTGTGTCATTATTTTTTGGGGTTTGAACATCATTCCAGAGACCATGAGCTGTAGAGGGCTAGAAACATACTGGCAAAGGAGCATCTCTATCTGCTTGCAGCTTCTCCCCAACTGCTTTTGATAAGAAAGATTGGATTAGATGATCCTTGCTGTCCCTTCCAAAATATCACACTGGTTTGGGACTTCTGGCTTGGTCTTATGACAGAGCCCAGATCATCTGGGCTTTGCTAGGAAAGCCCCAGAGCAAACAAGGCCACTCCATCACCCCTGTGGGATGCAGCCTACTCCATGGAAACCTGGTGATATGAACCACTGCAATTGACTTTGGTTCAACTTCTTCCATGCAATTTTACAAACACAAGTAGGACAACACTAAAACATTTGCAGGTATCTCAGTGAAACAATCAAAAAGCCCAGTTTATATACATATGAGCAAGCCACACTCTTTTGACCTGAGACCATGTCCATGGGACACCAAATTTCAAGAAAGTCTTTGGTTATGAAGAAGTTTTACCTGATCTCAACAATCCTATACTTGGCCCACCAGCATGTCTGATGCTCTGTGAATTAATCTAATTAGAGGCTGTTTGGAAAGGTCAGAGCTCACTCCACTGATTAGGTTTGACAGCCAGCAATTACTTCTAATTGCTTTACAACCTGTTTGGATTGTCTCAATGGTTTTATGAGCTGTGCCGTAATCACAAGGGCTCTTCATTAATCTGATGAGGAACAGTGTTACAGGATGATGAAATCCTCCATCACTTGACAAACACAATTTGAGTAAGAGAACAGAGCAAGTGAAGTATCCTATGGATTTCCCTGTCCCTTGCAAGGCAGAGACTTGTCCTGATGCTGGTGGCTCTGGGAGATGGGAAGAGACTTCTTTTAGTGATGACTCAAATGAATTCGATTTGCTGTTTAAAAAGACACAATTTTACACAGATAAGTATGTACTTGGTTCTTAATAAAATCAGATGTTTCTGAAACTTTAATCTAAGCCAAATGTAAGCACCCCTACTGCTAGTGTATTTAGAAAGTCTTGGGCACCCCTGTGCTTCAGTTTCCCCATTTGCAATGCAGATTCCCAACATCATGCAGGAACAGCTTGGAAAGCCCAACCCAAATATTAAAATTATGTTGATTTTTTCTGTAGGACATCTGAGATGTTACAAACAACTGTAGGGACTACGTTGGGTGGCAGTACTTTTTAATTCAAAGTGCCACACAGAGGGTCTTTGTCATTAACCAAATTTGCAGATGGGGTAGCTGAGGCAAGGACAAGTGTAATCTTTGAGACCAATGGCAGAGCCAGGATCCAAACCTCAATCTCCCTACCTTCTAAACTCTAGGACAACTGGCTATATTGATCCATCCACCACATTCTTGGAGAGGTGGACTCCAGCTCTCTGCTAAGGTGTGCAAAATGTTCAGAGAGAAATGACACTGTCTCCCTCTACTTCCTGTGCTTGTTTTGCAGTTGGGAAACCAATTCCAGTGAAGAGGAAGCAAAGACCCTCTAAGGAAGAGGTTGATCAAGTCCATCAGAAATACCTAAATGAATTGAGCAAGCTCTTTGAGGAGCACAAAGCTAAATATAACATCCCAGAAGACAGACACCTGGAATTTATATAGAGCACTTCAAGCAAGGTGAAGGAAGGGACAACAAGCTCCAGGTTTTCCCCTATCTCTGGAACTATTTTACAACTGCAACTTAGTCACAGTTAACATATGGTCCCTAAAGTATCAGGACAAGGACTTGATTTTCCCATTTGTATGGACCAAGGGTTTCCTTCTTTTTTTGTTTTGTTTTTGCTCATTTGTATGTTTTGTTTTGTTTTGTTTTTCCCCCATAGGACACGGGAGAGATATAAAGAAAAAAATAAAAAAAGAAAAATAATAGAAAAATCCCATGAGTGTTCAGCACTATTGAAACTCCCCATCAGAAAACTCATGCTTCCAGTCTGGCTTAAAGGACAATTTTTCAAGATATTTCCAGGCAGATATGAATCATTGAAAGTTTCTTTTACGTATTTTCATTTGGAAATGGGATGATGAAACATATTTTCTGCTGAATGCATATATTTTTTAAAATAGAATTTGTCTACATCAACAAATGATCATTGTTTGCTTGGTTCTCTTAATGTCTTTAAATGCTCTGGGCTCTTTTCTTGCTACCTGAAATATCATTTATCAGAAAGCTCACACTCCCAGCATGGTGCCAGACACCCTCTGCAGCAACATGATGCTGTACCCCACTGGGGCAGAAGAAATAAAACATTTATAAAGGTCAAGGGCTTATCCAGAAGGTTTGTCCTCTCTGGGCTCTAGGAATCCTACTTACAATTTCATTTATTTAGCTCCAGAGGACTCTGCATGGTAACACCTTGCACTAGTCACCTGCTACAGCAGCACTGGCACTGTGCATTTCATTTTACAAACGAGGCCATTTCCTAAGGAGAGAGTGCAACCAGGAGACAGGCGAAGGTAGAAGTGATTTGGTACAGGAAACATGGCTCATAAAGCCACACTTGGCAGGTGATTAAGACTTTAAATAGCTACTTCTTCTTGATATCCAGAACTTTATTAAACTCTGAACTTAATGAGATTTTGCAGCATGGAAGTTTTAGGTGGTAGGAAGCCATCTGCTCAGATCAGCTTTGCGTTGCCCCTGTAAGAGCCCTTATACCACCATCTTCTTCTTTCTCCTCCTTCATTTCTCTTTCTGTTCCCCACAACCCATTACCCACCTGCAGGGAGCCACCAAAAATCCTACAGAGCATGTGCACTTCATCGTACCCAGGATTTTTGTAACAGCAGTGGCAAGAATTACCTTTAACAGGGAAAATACACAGAGCTGTTTCTTGACTTCCAATACTAGCACCATCATTGTGTTTTGTGGTTTTTTTCTTTTCCATTTCCTCCTGCCCTGATCAAATTATTTCAACAGGCTCTTAATCTGAATGACACGCTAAAAATCCCTTCTATTCCCAGAAAAGAAGCAGCAACAGGGAAGAATATGATGGAAATCTTATTGACATTTCTAAACACTCCTGTAATCTCATATTTAATCCAGACAAATAAAGCAGGTCACCTGATATGATTTCTTGCTTGCTTTCTATTAATAGACTTTTTCTTTTGTCCTTAAATAAGGACAAAGTTGCCTAATCAGGAGGAAGATTTGTACACAAGGGAAAAAAAAGTCATTATCTCCCACCCTTATATTTTGGTGTTCAGCACCATTCAAGCTTCACCCTAACTCCAGATGGTTTTTTCCTATCCTTCCTTGCTATTGGCTATGACACCTGCAGATCCCAGGAAAATCTCTGTGACCTTCTGCAAACATCCCAATGGGAGTCAGTTCTGGAGCTGGAATGATAGGGATGTTCCCAGGAACACAGCACAGTGTGATATAGGTATGGGGGAGGTCTCCAGTGGTAAGGTCAGGGAGCTGAGATCTTGGTGAATGGGAAAAGGAGCAAAGGTGCTGCTGTTGGGGTGAAAATCAGTGTGTGAGGGACAGGATTTGTGGCTCTGTTGGATGAGTGGTTGAATGGGATGATATTGTGGGGATGTAGGAAACAGGGAGCGAGCAGGATGCAATGTCCAGTCCATGGAATGGACAAAAATGGCAAGAGTTGGTACAGACAAGAGGGTTTGGGTCTGTAGGAGTGACATGACTCTGCCACAACCCGATGGAGAAGTTGCATTAGAAGGTACCTTCCCAATTTTCCATGGAAGCCTCAGTCTTCCTTTGTGGACCTGGTACGGCAGTATGTCCAATGCCAGACACACACCTACATGGGAGGTGGGATGGTCCAGCAACTTCCTGACTAGTTATATACCATCCTGAAAGAAAGAAAAGGCAGAAAACCTGTGGTCAGTAAAAATCCCAGGGAAGATTAGGGAGGAGGATGCTGGAGCTCTGTGAAAGATGGTGGTCAGAGACATGAAAGACCTGAAGGCAAAGGAAGACCACAGCGCTGGAGAAGAAGGGTCACAGGAATGCATTGACTATATATAATTAACTTCCTTCGAGGACAGTTTTATCTCACAGACTGGAATGTGTCCTAAATCCCTTAGGGACCTATAAAACCCAGGAGAGGTCAGTGCCTCGGCTTGTGTTACATACAGCATTAAGAATAATTCATAGGTGTCCCTGCAGATGGAGCTATACAGGGGGCTCAGTGTGATGAGGGATCTCATCTTCTCGAGAGGCCAGAGATGTCTCTGAGTGAAACGCTGTGAGAAGCTTTTGTACTATTTCAGCCTTATGCCAAGATGTCTGGAGGATTTAAACTCCTCCGATGCAGCACAAGGCAGGAGAATACGTAAGAAAAGGGGAGTGCCTGGATCATCTAGTCAAACAACACTATGTATGTAGTTTGGAACTGGATCAGTTGCTAGGACTCAGGGACATCCAAGCTGTTGCCTCAAAATAAAGACCATTTGGAGCTGAAAATGTACAGCACATTTCTTTCCATTGTTTGTACTCTCTACACCTGCAGCTGGCTTTGATTTGGGAAACAAGCCCAAAGAAAAGTGATAAATTTATTGCCTGTCTTGCAGAAATTGCAAATTTCAGCCTTTTGGGGACTTGTATTGAAATTCCAAATTGGAAAATACAGTAAAAATTAGAAGTGTAGAGATATGATTATTCCCCGCCTGCCTGTCTCTTCCTATGACTGCTTCTCTCATGATCTCTCCAGTATTTCTGTTGTGAGAAGCTCTAATCTGGATTTGCCTTACTTAGAGGGCTCAGATCATGAGGCTCAGAAGAAAACCTCCAATGAATGATGAATACAAAATACAGACTAATTCTACAAGAGGTGGAAAGGCAAATAAAATGATTTTTTTTTGCTTCTGTAGCTCTAGTCCTGCAAAACTGCTATACTGCCCTGGGAATAGGTTTAAAAGGTTGTGGCAAACAACTAGAAAAATGTGTGGGTTTCTGCTCGGGGAAAGATTTCCTGGTTTTAATTCAATAACAACCCCAAATGTGGTATGTTAAATATCCCTCCCTCATGCCACAGAGCCTTTTCCTTTTCCAGAAAGGAAATAAAATCACATTTGCATCTGAAACCCATAACTTGGTTTTCAAAACCATTTAAATTATTTAAAAATCAACCAAAACCACAGGTCTCTACAGGAAAGTGGATGCTTTTTTTGGGGGGCAGTCTTATAAAAAATTTATAAAAACCCACCAGAAGAGAGAGATAACCTTCAATGATCAACATGCTGCACAAAGCTGGAGGGTTTATACTGAATTTAAAGAAGTACTGGGTATGGCTGATTTTTCAAGCTTGTGCCTCTACTCTTACTCCTACCCATGTCCCATCCCCAGCCCACTCAGAGATGCAAAAGCTGTGCTAGAAACCTGCTAAGCCACCACACCTCTGGGGCCCAGGGGTCTCGTGTTTCTCCATCCTTGGAAGTGTTCAAGGCCAGGTTGGATGGGGCTTTGAGCAGTCTGCTGTAGTGGGAGGTGTCCCTGCACATGGCAGGGGGTTGGAGATAGATGATCTTTATGGTCCCTTCCAATCCAAACCATTCTATGATTCAGGCAGCATGAGACTTTCAAAATGCAGCAAGTATTTAGGAAGGGAAACATCTGTGAAATCCAGTAGTCATGAGCCAGCATGTTGGATATCAGGATACAAAATAATGCTTATGAGCTAAATGGATTAATGTTTTATTAGATTGTATAAGGCTTACAAAAAGCAGCCCAGACATGTTTTCAATAAGTAACCCAAGAAAGCACAATGAAAACTATTTGAGATCTCTTACATTTGTGAAATGCTTGGAGAAAATGCATACATGGAAAATCCTGTATGCACAGGAAAAACCCCCAAAACATAAGCACAGGGGAAAAAAAATGCACAGAAAAAATTGCACCGCCATCAGCAAGAACAGAACCTGGTCACTTAATGCAAACAAATGGTTCACAGCCAAGGGTAAGCGTGGATGTTGGAGGAATTCACCTCCACATCACACTGTACTTTGAACTGGTGGAACAACTTTGCACTGCCAAGGGCACATAAACAACGCTATAGGATTCTTCCACCAAGGAGTTACCATGAGGTCAGGATTTTCAAGAGTGTTTACAAAGTGCTTATCTTCTACCTTCTGAAACAGAGATCCTTTAAGCTGCTGCACGGTGGGATCTTCTAGCAAGGCTAACCACCTCATTTTACATTATCAGCAACCCGAAATCTTGACTTGAGAGACTCGATACTGCAATGTACTCACTTGCTGGAGTCACGGTGTGTCCCTCAGATGAGGGAATGAGCTCAGTTATGGGTTTTTCTATGCTGTATTTTATATGATTTCCATTATATTACCTAAAAATGCCACAGCGTGCTTTGTTTCCAAGAACTGCCAAGCACCTTTACGAGTAAATATGATCCATAATCACCTCAGAGGTGGAGTGGGAGCACATTTAGCCTCTTGTTTGATGCGGGGCTGCTGTCAGCCTGAGGTCATGAGTGCCACAGTGCCAGAGAGCAAGACCCTGTGGCCCAAATCCCTGATGTACCTGGAATCAGCTGATCTGGTCACAGGAAGTCTGTAGCAAAGCTGAGACCTGAATCCCCCATCACAAGGCCTAGTATCTTAATGGTGACACTTATAGTTATCCTTGAAGGCAAGGCTAGGGGCAGGTATCTGTCCCCTTTCAGCCACCAAATGCATCCTTTTAAATGTCCTCTGCTCAACGCCACTTCTGCACAACTGCCATTTTAAGGTCTCATCCTGGGAGCCTAGGGCTCATCACTGCCAAAGGACTTTCAGGATTCAAGGATACCCAAACTGAAAGCCCTGACAAACAAACCAGGGGGTGAGATGAACATTTTTCCAGTCTCTGGATCTCTGGATCTTACCTCCTTATAGAAAGGAGCCTTGAAAGAGAGATTTTCTCTCTAAGCACTCAAGAAAATGATGGTGCATCCCAGAAACAGTAACATCATCACCACCATCTCCTACCAGCTATTAATTACCCATGGCAAATGCCAGAAACACGGAACTATAGAATCATAGTATGGTTTGGGTTGAAAGGGACATTTCAAGCTCATCTAGTACAACCCCCCTACAGGGAGCAGGGACTTCTTCAACTAAGGCAGGTTGCTCAGAGCCCCAGTCAACCTCACCTGGAATAGTTCCAGGGATGGGGCATCAACCACCTCCCTGGGCAACCTGGGCCATCCTTACTGTAAAAAATATCATCCCAGATGTTTGTCTGTAGAAGTGATGAATAACCCCTAATGATAGGAACTGATTGAATCAAAGGGTTCTCTGTACTTGTGTTCAGGGTTGAAGTACATGACACACATTTTTGCTTCATCTTCACATTGTTGTTGTATCAGGAAGAAGGAGTCTCTGTATGAACACAGTCAAAAATGGATAATCTTATATGTGAACCTAGAAAATGTCTTGGCAAGACCCAAGTCTTAAGTCGTTATGATATAGCATGTGGCTCTACAGGTCACACATCATGGTTAAAGGTGGGATGGAAATTTAGACCATATCTTGACATTGGGATTTGTAAAATTATTCTAAGTAGAGAGAAGATTCTTTATCAAATAAACCTATAGAGCAAACTATCCTGGAGGCATTTATGTACATCCTATAGAAAGGCAAGTGTCTGAGTGTAAAGTTGTTTAGAGCAGGATTGGCAAATCCCCTTCTCCCATGGGAACTGCCCTGTTCTTCTGAAGACCTCTTTGCGTGTCATGTGGGGACAACTGTTCTGACCAAGCTACACTTGACTGATCCAAGGACATACCTACAGCTGCAGGGTTGGAGGCAGGGCATTTGTAGGGTGCTTCATCCCAGGCTGGTAGCAGCAAGTGGTGTCTGATGTTCTCCCTGGGTCACTTTGGTACTTCAGGGCTTGGTGTCCTCTCCTGGCTCTTTTGTCTGCCTCATTTTATAACTGATGTTTGTTTCCTCCTGCTTTAGATTCCTTTATCCAGTCTCACTTTGAGTCCTGCTTCAAGTCTTGGCTATGGGACTATACCTATTGAGTCAGATGGCCACCTGGCCCCAAGACGTTAAAAAATCACCTCTCCAGAGCAAAACATGCTTCTTCCATAAAGGCACAAAGATTGGTGTCTTCATCCAGGGTTTGTTCAGCCCTGGAAAGTTTGTCATTGACTTACCACCTCTGATCTACAGGCAGATCCAGAGGATACTCCTGTCAATGTCTTTGGGACAATCAGACATTGCACTACAATTCCACCAAGGACAGAAATCATCCTACTAGAAAATCAAGGGGATGTACATCATACATTATGACTACATGTGGGTGTCTGTCACTCCGAAGTGGCCAGAATGGAGGTTAATTTATGGTTATTTTCTGAAAAATGGGGGTCCTTTACTTGTAGTAGTTTGTCCCTTGAGGTGGAAAACACTGTGCTCCATCTGTTCTCTGCTTTTCCAAACTTGGAGACCTTGGGAGAACAGAATGGGGAATGGAGCAACCTCAGAGATGGTGTGGGTCAGGATTGGGATGGATTTGGCTCACAAACACATATGAAGGAAAGAAGCAGAAAAGTACCTTGTGTACCCTAATGATCCTTTTCTGACCACTTTGTGAATCTGCCATCTGCATTTTTACATTGCAGGTCTTTTCAGTGATCTGCCATGTGAGAAATTTCATTGCTAAAAATGAACTAGTGCTTTGGGGACACCCAAGAATGGACCAACAACTTTGGGGTATAAATGGGCAGAGAGGAAATACTTTCCAGTACAATTTCCAACAGTTCTTTAATGTTAGAAACACTTTTAGACTCATAGCAGTCCTGATAACCCCAGTTTGTCCAACTCTAGTGTTTGAGATAAACGTCAAAATCCATATATGTGCACTTATATACATATGTGCACACAAGCACCCATATGAGTATATATATTATGGAGGTTTTCTTGGATCCAAGGGAACAAATTAACATGATATAGTCTGCAGAACTGTGGATTTAGAAGACATGATACATGAGAATCATAGAATGGTTTGGGTTGGAAGGAACTTTAAAGATCACCTAGTTCCAATCCCCCTGACATGGGCAGGGATAATTTCTACTGGACCAGGTAGCTCATAGGCCCCTCCAACTTGGCCTTGAGCACTTCTAGTGATGGAGTATCCACAACCTCCCTGGGCAACCTGTTCCACTGCCTCACCACTCTCAGAATGAAGAACTTCTTTCTAATTTCTAATCTAAATCTCCCCTCTTCCATTTTGAAGCCATTAAAAGGAATTATTATAATAATTTTATCTTCATGCCCATACTGGGTGGGAAAAAAAACAATGGGCCAAATTACAGTCAACAGGATTTATGTTAGGATAGTTTGGATAGAAAGGTTGTGAGTTCTTCATCATACAGTCTTTAACAGCACTTTAACACATTGTCTGCTTGGTGACATATGACATGGATGGACTTGATCCCCCTTGAGATAAAGGGCATGGCCCCACTGACCTTTTAATATCCCGTCCCAGCCCTATTTCTCTATGATTGCAGAGCTGGGAACAGTAATATCATCTGCACTCTCACCTCCAGTGCTCTAAGAGGATTTTTCCCAGGATGTGCCTTAGCTAATAGGCTTCAGCAGATCTTTTGAGAGGCCAGCTTTATCATGACCTGCTAGGAAGTGATGAATACTTCTTCCTTCTTACTGACACCAGTGTCCAATGTTTTTGCCCATTACTGGACTTTATTTCTTCTACAGCTCTATGCTGATCAATAAAGAAGAAAGTGACATAGTAGGAGGCCTCCTTACAAAAATAAAGTTTTCATTGAAGATTAAAAGTTTATTTCTGGACTAAGGTCTAGACTCAGGGCCTCAGTGTAGGAAGTGAAGGCAACAAGATTTGTTAATGGTATTTTCATTTCTCCAGGTCTTGGAGATATTTCTCTTTCTTAGGGCTTTCAAACTTAGGTCCCAGGGCTTCAGCTTCCAGAAGACTACAGAGAAATTTTCTGGGGTCCAGGTCTCTTTTCTCCTCACACTGGTGAGGAGTGGGTAGGCCACATTGACTCAAGTGATGCTTCTCCATCACATGAAGAGCATTTCTAGCTTCAGCTCCTCACAGATGTCTCAACCAC
The DNA here is from genome assembly GCA_013401355.1 of Ceyx cyanopectus. Classification (NCBI taxonomy): domain Eukaryota; kingdom Metazoa; phylum Chordata; class Aves; order Coraciiformes; family Alcedinidae; genus Ceyx; species Ceyx cyanopectus. The sequence continues at coordinate 2,198 of VYZU01006696.1, read as the reverse complement.
AGGATAAGAAGATAAAATAGTTTAATAGGTTCAGAATAATGGTACAGTTACATCAGTAGCATTTCTCCATTATTGACTGTTGTAGTTTAACACCGGCTGGCAACTAAGCCCTACAGAGCCATCAGCTCCCACCCTCTCAATGGGATGGGGGAGACAATTAAAAGTGAGAAAACTCATGGGTTGAGATACAGTTTAATAGGTAGCTCTCTCAACCTCTCCTCATTAGGGAGTCACAAGGCTAATGTGGAGAGGACTCTTGTTATCTATGTCGTCTACATTTTCCAAGGAAGGGAACAATTTTTTTACTAAATACTTGTCAAATCTGGTCATCACCTCATTACTTCTCATTTTTAAATAAGAATTTAGCAATCCTGTTTTCTTACTTTAAAATAGCCAGTAATTTCAATTTGTTTGGCCTATTTCTTCCTAGATTTATATTGTTCTTTATCCCTCTCTATATATAGGATGAGAAGACACAGACTCAGGTTGTGCCAGAGGAGGTTTAGCTCAGACATTAGGAAAAAATTCTTCACAAAAAGGGTTGTCAAGGCCTGTCCCAGACTGCCCAGGGAAGTGGTGGGGTCTCCATCCCCGAAAGGATTTAAAAGCCATGTAGAAGTGATGCTAAGGCACATGATTTAGTGGTGTCCTGGCAGTGTTGCATTAATAGTTGGATTTGATGGTCTTAAAGGTATTTTCTGACCTAAAAGCTTCTATTATAATATATATATATAGAGACATACATATTCATAGAAATCCTTCTTAGACATTCCAGCACCATGGAATGAGATGAAAAGCCATTTAGAGGCTCTTTAAAAAGTAAAGATGACCTAAGGTGACCAGATCTGGTTTTTATCCTTCAGCTTTTAGATTCACTGAGTAATACCCTTATACTGCATTTCATAAAAGCATAGAATGGATCTTTAATGGTCATCTAGTCCAACCCCCTACAGTGAGAAGGGACATTTCTAGCTACTGATCAGAATCACACCTCTTTTAGTTTAAATCCATCACCTCTGTCCTGTCACAACAGGCCCTGCTAAAAAGTTTTTGTTGCCTTTGTTCAAGGCCCCTTGAAGGGGCACATCCAGCACCCCCAGGTCCTTCTCCACAGGGCTGTTCTCCATCCTTTAATCCCTAGTCTGGATTAGTACCAGGGGTTGCTCCGATCCAGCTGCAGGACCTTGTCCTTGGCCTCGTTGTTCCTCAGGAGGTTAACACATTTCCTGGCCTGATCCCACAGCTGTGTGATGCACAGAGACCAGTTGCAGAAACAGTCCTACTGCAGCCAGTGTGACTGCAATGTGAATCCCTGGGTGAGTAAAGGGTTGCAGGAGTCGGTCTGTCTGGTGCCCACTGCCCACATGTGTCTGTGGAACGACTCCACTGGGACCTGCAGGAGTTTTGAAACAAGGCTGGTACCTCTTCCCTGCAGACTTTATTAATTCTGAATAATTTTATACTTGGCTGTGATGCGACCCCCTAAATTTAAGTCATAGGGGACTGAGGCCCCTCTGGTTCATTGCTCCATCACATGTGATGTCTACATAGAGCCCTGTAATTTCAGAACTGTAAAAAATATTGCAGAAATTATGTGCTTTCCATAGCACATGGACTGCAAACTATTCTACCCCCGTAGGAAGGCTCAGGTTATTGCTCAAGTTGTCTGAGCTAGGAACAATCAAAAGTCAGCCTCCTGAGGGATGTCCACAACCTCTTTTCTGCTATAAAACTTGCAGAGAGCTGTGAGGATAGTTTGTTAGCTGACTTCACAGAGGAAGATTATTTTCAATTTCAAGATCCTTCTTTCATCAGGGGGAGGCATTTTCAGCCATACATGGATTCTAGATATCTGCTTTGAAATTCAAGAGCCAATATAAAATATCCAAGCACACAGGAGACAAAGTCCCAGAGACAAATGCATTTTAGTAGCAGAGCCCTGATGAGCAGGGTCTTCTGCTATTTTAGTAACAAATGTCTAAGGACAAATACCAGGAGCAGAAAGATCATGAAGAGAAATGTCAGGTAGATCCTAGATCTTTGCTTGGGTGGTTTTATGCTTTATCTTTGTAGCTGCATTTCCAATTTTGTGATTAACTCTTTTCCTTGTTAAAATAATCCTCAGTTTTAAGTGGTGTCTACTGTTAACTCACATAAGCAAGTGGTTCATGAGCACACTTGCTCTAGAAGAAACAAAC
>VYZU01006692.1:0-15444 GCA_013401355.1 Ceyx cyanopectus | reverse complement strand
TTGCTACCCCTTGACACATGGTTGTCTGTGATGGCAGGTGCTGCATCCAGGCAGTTCATCAGAGGAACAAAGGAAATAGTATTAGGAAGAAATGATTGCAATAATCTTATCTGCAGTTCTCAGATATGTGTCCTACAGTTAGAGGTGTGGGGCAATGAAGCAGTCTGCTCAGTCTAGTGGCAAGAAATCAGCTGCAGTCAGCTTCATTCTCTTTGTAATTATCCATAGCTCTGCTGATTTGATGATTTTTTTTTTATTTTGTCTGCCTTTAAGGACAAGGTTGACAAAATAGTTATGTGGAGGGTATTTAAGAAAAATATTAATAGAATTAGCAAATACAGAGAACCGAGAGGTCAATATAACAAGCAGAAACAGTAAAGTTCTGCTGCTGATTGCCTGCAGGTAGAAAAAAGGACAAAGTTTGGGAGAAATTGAAACCTAAGAAATAATAACTCTTCATAGGTCTCATGTACCTTTAGGTACTAAATTGAATTTTTTGTGACTTGATGCAGTAATAATCTCTGTTGTCCTATGCTGTCAAAATTTTGTTTGAGTACTGCTACTGTTGATGTATCCCCTTTGCTCTAGTGTTTAAAAGATGCTTCTGGGCTGCAACACCAATCAGCAGTAGTCTTTAGAAAGGTCAATAGCTTGCATATTAGCACTTCAAATCTATATCCCTTATCAATGTGGAGCACTTGACATTCATTCTGTGTCATACAGCAACACTTGGATGGTGATACTATAGAAGAGAATGAAGAGAGAACAAATTTAAACTTTAAATATTACAAAGTGCAGAAGATCTCTGGGGTCTGTAGTTTCCAAAATTATCAGGAAAATAGTATGAAAACAAAGTTCTGGACCCACTGAATTCTGGAGCAGCTTTACTACTGAATTCAAAGGCATCCAGGTTTCTTAATTAACATGGATAGTTTAAAAAGTACTTGTTCTAGAGTATATACTTTTCAAAGAGAATCACTATGGTTGGAAAAGACCTTTTAGATCATCAATTCCACCTGTTATCTAAATGTGCCACTACTATACCATACCCTTAAGCACCACATCTGGACAGCTTTTAAATACATTCAGTGATGTTGATTCTTGGTCCACTTGGCTGGGCAGCCTTTTACAGTCTTTGATAACCTTTTCAGTATAGCAGGTTTTCCTAATGTCCAAAATTTTCCTGCAGCCTTGATCTTTAAAATAGGAATGAATCACAAAATAAAAAGGTAATAGTATTTCTTAACTATTTAGACTGAAAATTATTTGGATTAAATACTGTTATTGGGTTTGTGCTCTTAAACAATAGATTCACTTTTTTTTTGTTGCTTTAGTGTTACTCTATAATGTAAACTTTTTACTCAGAATGCTAATGATACCAATACATTAAATAATTATTCTCTATAGTTAGTATAATATAGATATTGGTCAGGGCAATGTGGGTCCAACCTAGTATTAATACTTCTAGTGGCATAATAAAGCACAATTTCTTGACTCAAACCAAGCATATAGGTTAAAACAATAAAACATTCCCCTGCCTCTGTCCATCAGAGCAATGAATCTCTTTTTGGCAAGTTAATATCTAACATCCATTATACATCTCTTAACTCTATCAAAGTCACTCAGTGAGCCAACATTCTTAAGGAGAACCACATCAAATTACCAATAAACAGTGGAATGAAAAGAAACCAAAAACCCACAAGAAAACCACCTCACAATTATCATAACAAAAAATCAAAACATTTCTTCAATAGTGGGATTGTGCAAGTAAGTTTAGAAATACACGTGCTAATACCGTCATCACTGGATAAAGTAGGACATGTCTACAGTACAGTCAAAGGTCTCATGTATGAAAACAGCTAAACTATTTATGCTGGCTAGATTATGTATTGATTAGTTTGCCCATGTCAGAACCTGGAAGCAGTTCTGTCAGGTTTGCTAGACCTAGTTCATCAAACAGCACATTAAGTAGTGCTTCCAAATAGCACTGTTGCTCACAGGAGCTGTGCCCTCTGTGCTTACCTCATGAAGTGACTTAGGCTCAGGTACTTAGAAAAAGGGAGACTGCTTAATGTCTTCATAGTCCTGTCCCAACCTCCAGTCTCTTCGGCTCTGTGCAGTGTGGCTGCATGCACTTGGTATCAGTGTAGCTTATCTACATGATTTTCAGTCAGTTGCTTCAACAGTGTTTTGGTCCATCCTGAGTTGAGATAAAGACATATATTCCTTGGCATCCAATATACGTAAAGCCATTTTTTTACAATGTCAGCATAAACTAGAGGCCAGACTGCAGCAAGTTAAAAAACAATTATGAGATTATCTTAGCATAGTGATTTTACACAGCCTTTTAAGACTTTTTAAGACCAATGGTCTTAAAACACGCTCACTGCTTCAATGAACTTTTCATGTCAAATTTTATCTTATTTCTTCAGCAGGTTTTATAATCAGTTTTGATTTGCCTATCTTACATATTTTCACCTATTTGACATCCTTAGCAAGATACTTGAATGAACTTCATTTTAATGAACCATACTGGAAAATCCATTTGTCATCACTTCTACCATTTTTTCTCCCATCTATAATCAGCTAATATAATTAAAAGGACTAGACCGAGGTTGAAGTGCTGCTTAATGTGATGGTTACTCTGATGATCCCTAAGGGGGGATGCTGAAACTAACATAGTAATTCCACAATATGTCCATCACTAGAGTTCAAGGAACCTGCCTCTGTCTTATTCAAAGACACAGACTTGTCTGTAGGACAAGCTCAAATTGATGGATTCATCAATGGTTTCATCAGTACTGTGATAAAAATAAGGAACTTGATGTTTACTTTTTCAATTTGGTAGACCACCTTTATGACTTTGATTACAACTTCTGTGCTCAGACACTACTCTAATCCACAAGAGCAAAGCATTAATGTTCACTACCCCTAGAGGCATTTTTAAGTTTCTCTAAACTCTATTCATCAGTTTGTGGATACAGCCCATACAAATATGAAATGCAGATTGACAGAAGGACACAAGAAGCAGCAAATATGGGGAGAGGTCCAGATAGTTTAAGGAAAAACAACAACAAAAAAACAACAACAACAAAATAAAACAAAACATACCCCAAAAATGGGACTCCATAGGTTAACTCAGTAGGTTATTTCATAATTATCTATGAAATGCTGCAAGGAATATAATGGACTCATGAGGATAGAATTTCATGTTGGTGAGATGAAATTTTGAGGATTAATTCCTGTGACTGTTAGCCGATGTGCCAATTTTCTCACAGCATGCATTATGAGCTACGATGATGAATTCAAAGCACAAGTTCAACTAAATGTTGCTAGTATTTTTAAGAATTAATTCAGAAACTGAGCATCCTTCTACTAAAGCATTCCTGATAATCAAACTTACCAAGACACTATATTTTGAAATACTAGTTTAGGGTTAGTGACTCAGACATATGAAATATGCTTGTTTAACAGAGCCTAATTCACTAATTTAAGTACAAATTGAGTATTCATAGTTTTGTTTTAATGGTATGATTCAGCCTTCTGAGTTCCACTAATGTATTAGTGGACCTGGGCATAGATCGTAGGTCCTCAGGAATATTGTATCTGTTTCAAAGCACCTACAGTCTTAGCTTTGCTAGTGGGCTGAAGACAGTATCTGTCGCTTATCTGCCAGTTGCCAGAGGAGGAGAAAGAGCGAGGAAGAGACGATTTTCTTCACCAAGATGCCAAGAAGCCTTTATTATTTTACAGCTCTTTTTATACCCTTGTAACTTCAAGGTAATTGGACAAGAAGCCAGTCACCCTCTGGGGTGATTGCCTGGGGTGCCACAACACCCATAGTCAAAACATCTCTCTACCATTTTACAAACAGCTGCCACCAAGGTCATAGCTGGTGGGAGTCTTTGTGATGCCACAAGAAGGAAAATTCCAGGCAGTAGTTATTTTAGCATCCACAAGTATCTATCTCCGGAGAGACCTTATAGCCACCTTCCAGTACCTGAAGGGAACTATAAAAAACCTGGAGAGGGTCTGTTTACAAAGGCCTGTAGTGAAAGGACAAGGGGCAATGGTTTTAAATGAGAAAGGAGTGCATTTAGATTAGAAAAAAAGGAAGTTCTTTACCATGAGAGTGGTACCTGGAACAGGTTGCCCAGGGAGGTGGTTAAGGCCCCATCCCTGGAGACATTCAAGGTGGAGCTTGATGAGGCTCTGAGCAACCTGCTCTAGTTGCAGATGTCCCTGCTCTCTGTAGGTGGGTTGGACTAGATGACCTCTAGAGGTCCCTTTCAGTCCAGACACTTCTATGATTCTATGATCTAAAATTATCAAGACAGGCTGCCAGAGGACTTCTTTCATAGTTCTTGCCTGAGTGTTGCTTCTGACATTTTCAGCACTGTTTGAGGGGAAGGGGTGACAAGTTCTTTAACTTCCTCTGTAGCTCAGCATTTTTCACAGATTCCAGGTAAAGGAACTGGCTGTCACCAGTCCCAGGAGTGGTATCTGACTTGGTTACTTGTCAAACTAGTTCATGGCTAGATAGAAATACAGCCAGACAGTATTTAAAAATCAGATTAAGGCAATTTCTGTCATAGGTGGAAGTGGTTGATGTGTCTTGGTCTGTAGACAGGTAGGGCAAGAAAGTATTCATGTGAGAAGGGTTCTATGTCTGGATCAGTCAAGGAAGTAAGAAGGTACTTAAAAGGCATCTACAGGCATCACAGGAGCAAAGGAATGCTATCTCAGTTCTGGGCTGAGATAAGCAGAGGCTAGTTCCTGTTATCAAACATATCCTGTNTCTGTAGACAGGTAGGGCAAGAAAGTATTCATGTGAGAAGGGTTCTATGTCTGGATCAGTCAAGGAAGTAAGAAGGTACTTAAAAGGCATCTACAGGCATCACAGGAGCAAAGGAATGCCTGTAGACAGGTAGGGCAAGAAAGTATTCATGTGAGAAGGGTTCTATGTCTGGATCAGTCAAGGAAGTAAGAAGGTACTTAAAAGGCATCTACAGGCATCACAGGAGCAAAGGAATGCCTGTAGACAGGTAGGGCAAGAAAGTATTCATGTGAGAAGGGTTCTATGTCTGGATCAGTCAAGGAAGTAAGAAGGTACTTAAAAGGCATCTACAGGCATCACAGGAGCAAAGGAATGCTATCTCAGTTCTGGGCTGAGATAAGCAGAGGCTAGTTCCTGTTATCAAACATATCCTGTTTGGTTTTTTTTCCAGAAGTTCTGCCAATTAGACTGTCAAGAGCATCACCTGTTTGAAATAGCCAGAAACATTTCTGAATCTTGCCTTTGATGAGATACACTTTTCTGTTTTTAAAACTGAACAAAAGCATTTCTATTTTTCAGAATTTATTTATTGCAGTATTTCTCTGCACATATTCAAAGCATCACATTAGCTACAGTCAACATTAATCAGCTACCCACTTTGACTTTTCCAAAGAAACGTCTATTTTCATTTGGCAATTACCGAAAGCTCGGGCCTCCTGTTCTCTTTAGAAAAAGCAGTGCAGGTGCCCAAGTGGTGGTGGCGGCAGCAATAGCGGGGAAGAGGTGGAAGCTACAGGGGCGGCCCCTGTGAGCAGTTCCCGGGGATGCCCCGTTGCGGTCACAGCCGGTCCCAGCGGCCTCACTGCAGGGCACAGTTGAGCCCCTCGGCCCCGGGAGGGAGCCTCGGGGAAGCCCTGGCTAGGAAAGGACAAACTGCTGCCCAGCAGCCTGGGCTGAGGGGAGCGGGATGAGAAACGGCCCTGCGAGCCCCTCGGGGAGCGTGGGAGGAGCTCCAGGAGCCCCAGCAGAGATGCCCCAGGAGAGGCGCCGCTGGGGCAGGTGTTTCCCTGCGGCCCGTGGGAAGGCCCCAGGCTGCAGCAGGGGAAAGAGTGAGAAGGGAGGAGCGCAGAGAGCGGCTGCTCTGGACTGAGCGCAGCCCCCCCAGTGCTCACCCCCCTGCGCCGATCCAGAGGGGAGGAATTCGAGGAGTCGAGAACGGAGCTGTGAAGCTGAACCTGGGAAGAAAAGGTGAACGGAAGGAAGGTGGCTTAGATATTATCTCATTTTCTCACCCTCTGTCTCTACTGTATTTGACAATAAGATAATTTCTCCGACATTGAGTCTTTTTTTGCCCATTACAGTAAATAGTGTCCCATTGTTTGTTTTGACTCACAAACTTTTCCATCTTCTTTTGCCATCCTGTTGAGCTGAAGAGGCTGAGAGAGCAGCTAGCTGGGTGACTGGCAGTCACCACAAGTAGTTGTTTTAATAGGCCTTGTTGCATTATGTAAGGTGCAAGCTGATAGAAAACATTAGATCTGTCAAGTTTTTGTGTTCATAAACTAGATCAGTTTGTTGTTATATTTTGTCTTTTCCCTCTTTCTTTTCTCTCAGTACTATCTAAACTGAGGTACCACACACAATTGAAAGCTTGCAGATCTATGTTTGATGTTACACTAATATAATTGAGTAAGGTACAGTTTCTCCATGAAAAAGAGGTAGCCACTCTACCTACTTCTAGGTAGCTACTGAGCAGCTACTGCAATTGGTTTTGTGTGCTGAGTATCAGGCTGGAACACAGTCTGTTCCGTTAGATGTACAGTCTACCTTTTAAGAATGGGTATTTCATAAAGAGTCTGTTGCTTAAAGTTGTTGCAACCTGCTAGCTGTGACCTTGGAAAGAGAAAGATGGATTTGCCTTGCCCAAAGACAACATAAATTCAAAGACCTTGAACATTTTTCCTCTCTACAAGGTTGCTAGGCATCTTTCAAACCATTCTTTATAGAGATGGGAAGTGGGTTTGTGAACTGGTGTCATTTTAGCCGATCTAAAGGTGAATCTGTAAGCTAAGACAAATCAAGCTTAATTGACCTTAGCTTTTGCACTGCCTTTCCTGAGTGGCAAGTTCTCCAATCCAGCAGCTAATTTCCTACAGAACTAAAAGGAACTTTACTGTGTAGGTACTTAAGCACTCTATATGGACAGGGTAATAAACCTTGCTGGTGGAATTAATTGAAGGTGGGCATCTGGATATTCACACATCTCTGAAGAAGGTTTCTGATTTTATCTGTCAGGAATTACCCAGCTCATCTCAGAGCAGAATAACAATTTCCTCTTGGCTGGTGAATAAATACCCTATAAAATGACTAATGGTCTATTTAATTGTTCTGTCAAAAAGAGCATGGTTGTGACTAATGTGCAAAATAAACCAACTTTGGAAACCTCATACAGTACTTACTATCCTTAAAGTAATGAAGCATGATGATGAGATCTATACTTGATCATAACTGCACTCTGTCATTCATGTCAAAGTTTTCTTCTCAAATTAAATGCTCTTACAGAAATATTCAGAACATGAATAAGCTTGACTCTTTCTATAAAAATCACTGATTTTGCCCTGAATCATTATTTGTTCAAGTCTTAAATACTGTAATTTCCCAATGTGTCGGCAGTGAGGGAAAAGTAGTTGCAGATTGACATATTTAATTCCAACATTAGAAAGCCTAAGGTAAAAAATAATTTTTTGTTTGTGTTTCAATGGTGCATAAAATTGCAGAGTTCAAATGTTTTTTTGTTTCCTTTGCTTGTACATGTATCTGTTAAAATCAGCCTCAGTTAATGGAGAAATATATAGCCTAGCTGTTCAAATCTAGACTATTGATTGGAGACTGTTTAATGTGCAACAGTAAGCATATTGCCAGTAGCATATGTAAGAATGCAGAATCAGGCTGCAGAGCCTGAAACTGAAGAAAATTAAGAAACTTAAAGTAACTGCTGTCTGGCATCCTATAAGTGTGTGAATTAAAAAGAAGTTTTCAGTTTTTCAGATCTGCAGCACAGGGAAGATAGGCTGCTGAAATCTATGATCAGTGTGCTCTGTGAGTAAAAGTTCTTGTGCAGGATTTTACAGTCTTTAAGGAGCCTGAATTCAAATGAACCACTTGAAGGGTACAGAACAAAAAAAATCCGGTTTCAAGAAATATGTTAACATAAATTAACATGTTACTACAATGTTTAAAAACATACAGTGTCTTCTAAGAAAAAAATAAATTCCTTTCCCAGAACTGGACATGGCTGTTTAAAAGAAAACAAACAACAAACCCACAAAACCAAAATCACTGAACATAAATCATAAATGTACTTATGGTACTATTTTAGATATTGGAAAACATCAAGTGAAAACTTAATTTTTATTTAAAAATCCAAGTGAGCCATTTTTTTTGTACACATTTTGAATTCTAGGAGCTATTTTGATTAGCTGTTATTTTCTCTAATAATCAGCAAATAGAAGAATAGACAGAAACTACTTCTAAAGAAGTTGTTGTATTTTGGGTTTTTTTGTCAGGTATGGTATTTTGAATGTATTTCCTAACATACTCTTCAGGTATCAAAATACTTAAGTGATTTGGATGCTACCCTATCACCCCTAAAGAATGGATAAAGTTCACAGCTGTGGCACTGACAGGGCCATAGCTGTTGTGTGCAATAACAGGTGATTGTTAGCCCTGGTGACATTAATCTTTCACTTTTCATAGGTGTGAAACAGACTGAAAAGAATTTTTTTAAAAAGCAGGAAATAGAAATAGGTTTTAATTTAAGAAAAATTCAGCCATTGTTAGGTTCCTGTTGCTGTGCAGTGCCAGCAGTGTCACTACTAACTGCAGAACATCAATCACCACCCCTCATGAAGTGACATGTGCTGTAGTAATTCAGAATATTTTGCTCATGCTTTGTGATGTCTGAAGAAAAGACTAAACTGTAGAGGAGATCATGACTTTCATGGTAGGGCTTCAGTAATTCAATTCATCTTAGGTAATGATATATCATTTCTTGCTTTCTGGTTTGGATTCTTTAAGCTTCTGACATCGGTTCCAGCAATTTGATTTCTATTTATCTCTGCCTCTTCTATGATACTCAGAAGCCTTTGTACAAACAGGTGGTATACACTTCTCAATCTCTTTCCTTCCCACCTCCACCTACCTGCAGCCATTGTCCCCATTCAGATGTACAGGTTAAACAGTCAAACCTGCATGTGACAATTTTCCAGTACCGACAACTTTCTGTAAATGCTCACAGAATATTAATGTCCAGCCACAGCAGACAGAGATCCAGTGAGCAACCATCTTGACACTGCTAGCAAAATCTGTGCTTTGGCAGTGGGGATCATGCTCATTCAGACAGCATGATTGCTGGCTTCCCTTCACACCAGCACTCTTCAGGGAGCTTATATCAAGGAGGTGAGGACAAGGGAGACCCCCAGCCCATTAAACAGAGTTGAGCAGGAGACAGGGAAGGATTTAGAGAGACTGCTCAAGTAAGGTAGGGCACATTTCTAGATTAATGATCACAGGAAAGGCTTTGCAGTGGAGATATCTCATATCCGTCCTATTTCCTTTTGCCAGATGTATGTCTTCAAGGCTTCCAAATGCATTACAGTTGCACAGAAAGCTTGACCAATGTATTCATCATCATTGATCAAACCGACTTTGAGGGTGTCCTTCAGGTGCTTCTGACAGTGATTTGAAACAAGTGCCACTTTCCGGCTGTCTTGTGTTTTTTATGGCTCCCAGTGAACATCAATAATATGAATTTCATTTTAATTCTTCTGTAAGGGATCTTATTTATAGAGCAATTTCTCGTGCAGTGTCTTGTCTCTATTAAATGATTGCCAACTCAGGCTGCCGTTAAAGTTTACTGCTTAGGCCTTCCTTCAAGGTACAATATGGATGTTACTTTCTAAAAGTAATTTAGACTGCAAAACACTAAGTACATGTTAACTCCTTGCAAGCTGCCCATATGACACTGGAATGATGGCTGATTTTATGAATTGATTTAACTTAATTAATCAGTTCAACCTTTCTATTCTCCTCCCTCCTCAAACATGAGGCTGACAACTAACTCTGATCATTAAACCAGTGTCAAATACTATTTAGCATGAACATTTTTGTGACTGAAACTATGATGTTATGTTTTGCTAGTATGTTACTTTTCATGTGTCCTTGGGCAATGACCAACTATTTATTAACTGCTTGATTTCCAAAGTAAGATCTTAGTAAAGAAAGAAGAAAGATGATAAAAATAAACTTTAGAAACTTTAGAAGCAATTCAAATTAATAATAATGTAGGAAGTAGGTTACAATACTTGAGTTTTCAGTAAAGAAAAAAAGAACTCTACTAACACACAGTTTCTAGATTACTCTGTTTTAGTGTTTCATGGTAAGAGAAGTTTTTTTAAAACCTGTATGTTAGTGGCATGGTATGCACACAGTTAAGAGCCCTACAGCTCTTCTATCCTATTAATGAAATGTTTTGGTCTTACCAACCTTTTTCTGGAACAGAGAAAATCAGAATTTGGATTAAAATCAAAATTATTTATGCAGGCAAGTAAATTAAATTAGTGAAATCTTGGTGATGCTTTTATGTGGAAGTACATTTGCCCCTGACTGCACCATGCTTTGAAAAAATGCGATTTATACAAGATCTTGAAACTTCTGCACGCTGTCTTCTTGACTGTCTGTTTCAAATCTTTTTACATAAACAAGGATTCTTTTTTTTTTTTTTCTCATTGCCCTTGTGGTTTTTTATCGTGTATGTTTTGCAACATAGGGATTAAATGATACTGATCCTAAATTTTCAAGATTCTTGAGTAGTGGTTTATAATCTACCTTGTATCTGTTATAGATAGGTATAGATATGCTACAAATCAGGTAAATTACTTTCATTTTAAGTCTTTTATGTGCTGCCAGCAAGGTATAAGGGAAGTTATGTAAGCAGTTTCTTTAAAAAACAACATTCTGGAGGGAAACTTCTGACCAAATGTATAAAACATTTTTCAAAAGAATCAAAACCTCTCAAAGCCAGTGGGTTTTTGTCAGTCACCAATTGTTCTTATAGTACAATGTAAAATTCAGTCTTTGTACAAACTCACAGAAATCTATAGTGTTTTGTTAATTTCTTTTCTTTTATTATTGGACATGAAGGAAAAAAATCACAATATTTTTCCTCTGTGTTTCTTATTTGTTTGGTTTTGTGTTTGTGTGTGTGTGTTCTGTTTGTTGCATTTTTTTGTATAATTAATTCATTCTTTTGAGTAGAGGAGAAATGTAAAGTATTTTAGACACACTGTATTCAGTATATAGTATCAACAAGATGCACTTAGGAAATACTTAACATTTTCCATGGTAAATCTCTTTCTATGGAATAGGCCAGTTGCCTTTTCATTCCTTATTGCTATTGTTCTGGGTAAAACCAAGATGATAGATTTTTATATTTTTTTTAAATTATTATTGTCAAATAGCTTATTTCTTGGTGATGAGTCTCTAGGTCAGCTTACTACCATATTGACATTTTGTGAATTTCTTTCCTCCTGCTGTCTGAAAAATGAGATTTAGATAGTTTCTACTGTGCATATAAACAAGTGATTTACATTAATTTACATATAATATCTGTGTTTGTAAGCATTACATAAAAGTATAGAGCTGAATACTTTAAGATTGATTTTACATAATCTGCAGGGGAAAAAAAAACAACCCAAACCAAACAAGAGACTAAAAGAGGCAATGAATCGTGCAAGGACTCCAGGTGCAGGGACACCCTCAACTAGACCAGGCTGCTCACAGCCTTGTCCTACCTCACCTTGAATATCTCCAGGGATGGGGCCTCAACCACCTCCCTGGGGAGCCTATTCCACTGTTCTACCACCCTCAAGGTAAAGAACTTCTTCCTGATATCTAAATCTACTCTTCTCTAATTTATACCCATTACCCCTCATCCTTTCACTACAGGCCCTTGTAAACAGCCCCTCTCCAGCCTTCCTGTAGCCCCCTTCAGGTACTGGAAGGTGGCTATAAGGTCTCCCCGGAGCCTTCTCTTCTCCAGGCTGAACAACCACAGCTCCTTCAGCCTGTCCTCATAGGAGAGGTGTTTCAGTCCCCTGATCATCTTTCTGACCCTCCTCTGGACTCGATCCATCAGGTCCATGTCTTTCCTGTGTTGAGGACTCCAGAACTGGATGCAGTATTCCAGGTGAGGTCTCACCAGAGCAGAGTAGAGGGGCAGAATCACCTCTCTCGATCTGCTGGTCACACTTCTCTTAATGCAGCCCAGGATACAATTGGCCTTCTTGGCTGAAGAGCACACTGTTGGCTCATTTCCCCAGAGGGACACCACTTGTCACTGATCTCCATCTGGACATTGAGCCGTTGACATTGTCTGGATGCGACAATCCAGCCAATTCCTAATGATTACTCTGCACTGAGTTGTTGAAACTACCCATAATGCAAAATATTGCTTACTATGAACTCCAAAATTATAAAAAGATTTTTGTGTTACCATACAGATTCTAATGTTTAAACATCAGTCATAGAGATGTGCATACAAGAAAAACTTAATGTGATTTGGGCATTTAATTTATCAAGGTTTCAAAGTCAGGTAATAAACAGCCTCACACAAGTTCTTTTTTTATGGGGACCAAATACATTATTTCTGGTTAAGACACCTTCAGAAGAAACCACAGTGGAACATCTTTCCTCTCCCCTGGCATCAAGACAATCTGAGGTGCAGTTTTCCTGCAAGGAATTTAGTGGGAGTTTTGCTATTTGCAGTGTTTATCAGTGAGTTAAGGTTTTTATCAAAGGAAGACCTATATTCTCCAATAAAACATTGTGTTCAGTTGTCAGAAGGAGAAATATATATTTGCCTGAAAATAAACTTAAAATCCTTCTCCTGAAATTACTTATTTAATTAGTGAATGGAATAATAGCAGTTTGTGTAAGGTTCTATGATTTAAGATACTTCTGTATTAGAAAATAATTGTTAATTAAAGAACACTGAATTGGGTAATGATTTAATAAACAGGGAAGATGGAATGATAAACTTGAAAAGATGAAATGAAAACATACTGGTGGAAAATAGAGGTCAAAAAACATCTATATTATTAAGTTGAGATTTATTTCCTTTTAGGGACATCACTTTATATTAAATTTATGAGGAAAGTACATCTCCAAACATCTTATTTTGAATGCATTCTCCAATTTTCAAAATACTGTTAGTCTGTTTGGGATGGGGGGTGGGAGGGGGAAGCTCCATTGTCTGTACCTCTCATTAAATATTTTTTCATTATTCTAGAGAATTTGCTGATTAACTTGTTATAAATTGTATTCGGTTTCCATGGCCTAGTTTTGGTCACAGAGAGGCTACAAGGGCAGCTTCTGTGAGGAGCCTCCAGAAGGTTTCCCTATGTCCAATAGAGCTAATGCCAGCTGACTCCAGGACAGACCCACCACTGGCCAATGCTGAGCTCATCAGTGACAGTGGTGGCACATCTATGATAACAGAAGGAGACAAAAAAACCCTGCTACACAGCAGCAGCCAGAAAGCAGTGGGAATATGTGAGAGAAACAACTCTGCAGACACCGAGGTCAGTGAAGAAGGAGGGGGAGGAGGTGCTCCAGGCTCCAAAGCAGAGAATCCTTTGCAGCCCATGGAGGTTCACGGTGGAGCAGATTTCTGCCTGCAGTCTGTGGAGGATTCCATGCTGGAACAGCTTGGTGCTGCCAAAGGAGACTGTGGTCCCTTGGAGAGGAGCCCATGCTGGAGCAGGTATTATGGCAGCACCATATAAATCTTCATTTTCAGACCCCAGGGGGACCCAAGCTGATTCAGTATATTCCTGACAGACTACACCCTGCAGAAAGGACCCATTCTGGAACAGGTCTTGAAGAACTGCAGCCCATGGGAAAGACCCACACTGGAGAAGTTCATGGAGGACTGTCTTCTGTGGGTGAGATAGATATATAGTATAGAGATATAGAAATACAGTGTAGTTGAATTGCAGGTGAAGCCAATTGGAGAGGGGTTTTTTGTTGGTTTGTTTTGTTTTTTTTGTTGTTGTCGTTTTTGGTTTTTTTAAGAAATTGCTAATTTTTAGGACATTGTGACATTCTACATCTCAAAATGGTTGGAAATGTACAAGGCTTTGCAGATCAATGATGCTTCCTTTGCATTTTCCTTACCCCACTTCTCCCACATATTTCTCAGAAGAAGTATTCTACACACCATAAGACAAATAGAACCTTCTAATGGAAACTTTATGCATATTGCAAGAATATGGCATTTTCAGAACAAAAGCATATCTTTCTGATATGAAGTCTGAATTACATTGATGTGGTCATTGCATGTAACAGTGGTGTGTCTTAAGGATGATCTATCCTAAATCTTTCACTTTTAAAAGGAAATGAAAAATGATGGTGGTACACCTGTTCCTCTCCTCCTTGCAAATGTCACGTCCATTATGACCTTCACCAAAAGATGGCAATCCATGTCCATAAAATATTTTGTTTTCCATATGGATGATAGCATCTTGGATGTATGTATACTTTTCCTTTAGTCAATTGTTTTGATCTCTTTTTGGCCAGGCTTTTGTTAGTGGACAGTGAATCTGTCATTAAAAGATGGCAGTAATTAATTTGTTCTGCTTTTACTTCAGTACCACTTGCTATTACCATAGAAATTTGTATAAATATGAAAAGGAGACTTCTTACATTCTTGTCAGTCAGGTCTCTGCTCTAAACAAATTTCTTCGGTCTCTCTCTCCCTGTCTTATAGTTGCAGCTTCCTTTTTGTTTAATCATCTTTAATGGAGTCTCTGAAGGAGATGCTCTGGGTGAAGGAGGTGTGTGTTGTTTGGGCAGACAAATATTGATTTACCTCAGCTAGAACAGGACGTTTGTACTGAGCAAGAATGTCAGTCTGGTTTCTCTTAATTACCCTACTCTAGATTACCCATCTTCCTTCTCTATGGAGATTTGGATTTGTCCCATTAGTAACTATTTCTGGTACATGTTAGCAATTACTATGATGCTATCTGTGTCATCGTTGTCCTCCTCTCATCTAGCCTTGACTATTTTTTTCTAGTGATTGTTACAGTAAATATTTTTGATTTTTTTCCTCCTATCACTATCACTCCAGTAAAAGGTTCAGTTTTAAACCCGTTTGTCATAACAATTGAACAAAATTGAATATTGAATGGTGTTTCAGTCATATTTATGCCTCTTGTCTTCAGACTTCTTTCACATTCCTCCCTCTAGTTTTTGTCTTTCCCTAGTTCTTATTAAATTAGGTGTCTGGCAACATTCTGGTTGACTGTATTGAAACTGACACCCTAAAGGTATACGTTGAGTTTATCTCCACTGCAGTAAATACCTAAAAACAGACACCACCATAAACCTTCCCAAAACTCATTGTCCTGTTGCTGTTCTCAACTATATGTGCCTTGTTTATACCCTAGACACTCTTTGAAAAATCAAAACATGTATTCATGTATTGCCTGAAATATAAATAATGAACTCTACTGGCTGTATTTTAATTAAATGGAGAAAAGGTGTATTTTTTTAATAAAAATCTCTTGTAATATATATTTAAAGAAAACCTTTACTGATGTTTTAGT
>VYZU01006690.1:0-15447 GCA_013401355.1 Ceyx cyanopectus | reverse complement strand
CTGCAAGACAAATAATGTGCATTCCAAGAACAGTAACATTTTAGCTGTAAAGATTTTTATATATTGAAAAATAACATCTTCTGGCAAACCTCAGGTCTCTTTAAATGTCTGCTGAAAGTAAATAATGAAGTTTTTAGTAGAAGAAATTTAATGAAAGAGAACTTTCCCTTGTGTAACTCACTGAAATGCATCTGCCTTGTTCTGCAGAGATGAAATCAAATAACAGATCTAGATGACTAAATCTAAAGGATGACTTATAGAATTTATAGGATAGCTCAGGGTAGGAGATAGGATAATAGGGAGTCATCTACTTTTTGCCATTGTCATATTATCAATTAATTAATCTTTCTAGTGCAGTTAAACTCTACATTTTAATAAATATTAGTGCATTCTACATTAGGCAAGAGTTGGAAATACTTTTGTATATCAACTAACTTTGTTCTCATTTTCTTCAAAGGTTTCATGGTACAGCATTTTGGGCTGTGTAGCTGGAAGAAATAATATGAAAATAATGTTAAATAACAATAAATCAAAAGCAGGAGAAGAGGTAAGACAGTGGTAAAACTCCATTAAGCCATTCTCTCTTCCTTTCAAAAAATCCAACTTTCTAAATGTCTATATCTGACACTTGTTAAAAATTGGGTAACTGGCCAAGCCTTTGACAAACCTTTTGATCTTTATTTTAAGCAACTGAAATTTTCCTAGGCTGAAGGGATAGAAAAAAGTGTTCTAGAAACCTTTATTTGATTAATGACTGAAATGATTCAAAAGCTTCATGTTAGACAAGTCTCTGTCCCTTCTGTTATAACTCTGGTTTTTGAGTGACATCTAAGATATATAAAAAGAAAGAATATGATGCATTTATAAAGTGTGTCCCAGACACTGCTCTTTCCAGGGACTGAAAAAAATGATAAATTCTAAACAGATATAAAATTTAATATCTTTCATAATTGTGCAGCTTCTACCAGCTACTTCTTCTTAATAAGACTTTATTTAATTCTGGCAACATGATAATGTAGCTCCTTCAGTCACCTTCATGTTCAGACATGATTGACTTCTGGGTTCATGCTCTTTCCCTTTTAATCTACAAAATCATCCCACACTTCTTTGATTACTTATGACTGTGTAGATACTCTTTTATATTATGTATTCATTACACTTGATGTTTTATTTTCTGATTTTTTTGGTTTTGCTTTGTGTTAGTGTAGTTTTTTTGCCTTTGGATAACACTTTGATGTTCCTGTTCAGACTGAGAGAGTTCAGTTTCTCACTTGTTTCTTTGTCCTTTCCTTCTTATGCATGGTCTTGTGTTGTCCACCTGAATGACAACCATGATCCATCCAAATACTCTGCATTTTGAGTTTTAAGAAAGGATCAAAAAAGCTTCAGGACATTTTCTTCAGCAAATTTTGCTGTAGTCTCAGACCTGAGTGATCATTTTCATATGGAGAAATCTTTATTAAAAGTCCAGGTCTTTATGGGACAAATCTCTGAATAAATGGGGATGATCACTGCAGTCACTGTGTCAGTTGTTTGTTGTTTCAAGCCCCTAAAGCTTCCACTGGTGAAAATTGTCCTGGTCATGGAAGGGAAGGTGGAAAAGCCCATTAGGAGTGAGCCATGCCCATTAATCTCTGTTATACTGTTTTCAAAACCATTGACATAATTTATTTAACAGTATAAGTTTCAAATTTGACATTGTTTTTGATATGTGCAGTGGATATAACAATAAAAAAAATGTATTGCTAGGTACCAGCTGATGGGAAGAGCCTCTTGGAAATACAAGGCTTAGATCCCAATGAGAAATACATCTTTGCAGTAGCAGCTTATTCTTCTGATGGAAAACTTATTGGTGATGCCATTGGGGAAGCTACAAAGCCAATCCTTGCTTACCCACCTCTTTCTGTTACTACTGTTCGAGCCTATCTAACTCAGGTAGGGTTGGAGTCTTGGGTAAGAAAGACTTTGATTTGGTTGTAATTAGTTGTTGTTTTTTTTTTTCAATAGTAACTCTAAAACTTCTGGTAAATGCTCAAGACTTTTCTTGCAAAAAGCTGGTTAAGCACAAATCACAAATTAAAAATAACAAGTGGTATATTTGAGTAACTCAGTTCTTCATTCTAAATTTTTGGAAACTATAATTTAAGGGGAAAAATGTCTCTCATTTAGTTTTCTTATCCCTGATGCTGTTTTATAAACTTGAAACTTGATATTTTTTTTTGGTTGTTATTTTTTTTTAGGTAGCCTATCAGACTGGCTACTATAAAGTAGCCAGAGAAGCATTTTCACCACTGTGGGATTATTTTGTTTCAAATTCTCCACTGACTGCCAATGCAGCTGTTATTTCTGCAATTAGTGATTTGAGTGTATCCCAAACCAGGTAACTGCTGAAGACAAAATTAAAATAGTTTAATNTGTGAATTGAGTTATAAAAATACAGTGGTTTATAGTTAGCAGAGGAATTTTGTTATGGAACTGATATATATATTATAAGGATTGTTTTATTAAGATAATTGGGAAATAAAAAATAAATCAAAGTAGGTGTTAATTGCGGGATACATTTTCTCTATATAAAAGAAATGTGATAACATTCACTGTGTTCTTGACATTCACATTAAGGGAGAAGTAAAGTTCAGAAATGGTGAAAATTTTGTTTAGAACACCAAAATGGGTAAACTTGTGCTAATTTTATGATGGGATGGCTATATAAATCTGCCAATAATATTTGACTGTACTAAAGAATGTGAATATGCTTCAGTGGAAAATAAAATAATAATTTGTCAAATACGTTAACATAAGTTTTTCTATGGCAAAATTAGAAATTTTGTGGTTGTGTTAAATTAAATGAAAAAGATCCAAAAATAAATCAAAATTGAATTAGTTCCCAAATAAAAGAGGCTTGTATGAAATAATAGACATGAAACATTAGAATTAAAAATAGTTTTAAATGTTCCTCAACTGCTTAGAATTTGATAATGAACTAAATCCAATTTCACTGAACACAAACCATCATTTTCACTTGTGTGGAATTTTTTTTAGACTAATTCCTTAGGAAAATTTTGGCAAACTTGTGGAGGAGGTGGGAAAAACTTTTGCAGCATCTCCATTTGAGTTGGACAGACATAGTCTTGAAACCACAGTGAGAAGAAACAACTTTTATTGCACGTGTGTCAGCAGCTCTTGAATGTTTTCAGAATTAAAGTAGAAATCAAAGGTCTTTGTTTCAAGAAATAAGGGGGGATTTCAATAATTAGTGGGATTTCCTAAAGGTTTTGTTGGAATACTTCCACTTTACAGCCAACCAGATGCTCTAAGCCATGGAATGCAGGTTGTTTTTCCTCTCTGTTATCCCAATAAACTTGCTCCACACCCTCAGTTTTCTCCTGTTTAGATGCAAGCAGTGTAGTTAGTGCCTTCCATCCTTTTCCAGGAGAAAATAGTGTCTGAGCTTGTGGGGCTCAGCCAGAGCACTGGAGTGTAACCTGTCTGTCCTTCAGGTGCCACCACGTGTCTGGTACTAGGCATAAAAATGGCCTGAGGGTCTGGATGTGGCCATGGGAGCATTTGGGATTTCCAGGCAGCCTGTGGAACTGCTCTGATGCAGGCAGATAATCACTAGACATCCTATTTCAGCACTGGGTGGATGGTTTCAATCTGTCCCCAGGCAGGGGGATGAGCTCCTGCAAATCTGCTCATTGGGCTTTTTGGTTTTTTTTCCACTTGTTTTTCATTTCTCTTTTTTTTCCTAATTGGATGAGTTGGTTTTTGTTTGTGTTTTTTGGGTTTTTTTACACACACAGCTCTAGAGCTGAATGAAGCTGCTCTGAGGTAAATCACAAAAATGTGAAATACCTGTGCAAAGCAGTTTCAGGAATTTTGCTTTTCTGACAGTTATGGATTATTTGGGTTTGTTTTGCTGTTGTTTTTGTTGTGTTTGGTTTGCTTTGTTTCATGTGTATTTTGTGTTGCATTTCTTCTTACAATTAATATGGCAAATTATCAAAACTGCACCATAAACCTGAAATAAGTTTCAGTTCTATTGATAGGTAGCTGAAAAATTAGGTGGATTATCTGGAAAGCACAAAAGACTTCAAGAGGCAGCAGAGGGAGCTGGAAGGAAAGGGAACCTTTGGTTTCCATCCAGAAGCCCTGTTGATAACTTGGTCATGTCAACATGTGAATGTGTCTCTGAACTTCCTTCTTCAGTTTCAGAGGGGTTTAGGAGAGGAGGAATTGATTTCTTTTACTTCCTAGAGTTTTTCTAAATTAGAACTTGAAAATTAAAGGCTGCATTTTAATAAACTACAGTTCCAGGCATGTGATGCCTGAATCATCACTAACTTGATTTTATGACCACTTTGCTTTATTGTTTTGTAGGTTACGTTTTGAAGCTGTGTCTCAGACTTCTCCCATCACCTTGCACCACTTCCTGAGGGGTATATTTGCTATTTGTGACATTAATGTGGTGGAAGGAGCACTGTTCTGTGATTCCATCTCTGCAAATGAGACACTTTACAAGGAGCAAGTATGTGTGGTTTAAAAATTATATTCTGGATTAGATTTTATTTTTTGATCAGCTTGAATTCACCATTGCAAGAGAAATGTTCCAATGTACTAATTCTGGTTAGAGAATACTTCATTTTCTGTCAATTATCTGTTCTTTCTGAAATATTTTAGTAGCTGTTATTTTTTATAACAGAGTTAGAAAGGAGGTTTCTGAGCTGATTATTGCCTAATCCAAATCCCACTGATTTCAGCTGATAAATGGTTTTCCTTGACTTCAGTGGTGGTAGAGTATAATTGAAGAAAGAATTAAAATAATTGATAATTTTTCCTACCAAGATACATCTTGGATTTTTAATTCTAAACACTTCTCCTATTTTATACATATATTTTCAATAATGAATTTCTAACAAGAGTTTCATAGTTTCAATACACTAAGCTTCTTTTACCTTATTTCACTCTCATAGTATAATGGCTTGTTAATGACACCAAAACCATGATTTTTTTTATTTGGATAGCCAAGCTTTGCCTCCTGTATTATTATATTTCTATTCTGTTCTTTCTTTGGTGAAGTTTTTGTCTCAAAAATGTGAGCAGTTGATTACTTACTGACTTTACTGATCTTCTTGACCATGCAAGGTCTGCAGCAGATAAATGGAAGGGAAATAGAAAGGAATAAATATTTTCCCTATGCTTACTTTGAGTCTAGCATGTGAAATTTCCACTTCAGGAAATTTCCACTTCCAGGTTGAGGTTCTTAGCCAGGCTTTGTAAATGAAATTACATTCACAGGGCACAATTAGGTCAGTTACATTAATAATATCCTTTAGAATCATGAATACTATTGCATTTGTTTCTCTATTTCTAATAGGTGTCAATGTAAATCCTTTTAAAAACTTTTATCTTATTTGCTGTTTACTCTGCTTTTTAAAGTGCACTATTATCTCTCTTCTTTCCAAGTGATGTAAAACCACAGAATTCTTCTTTTAATCAAAACCTGCTTTCTTTTACAGGCTGTTAGATTAGCAGAATGTGATAGAATGACTGTTGCAATTCACCTCAGCAGCTGGTTGAATGATGCAAGTTACATCCTGCAGTCTGTTGTACAATGTTATGGTCTCCTTGTTCCACTTATTTATCACAAGATTTTTACAGTGCCAGTAGTTCAGGTGAGAGCACTTTAGTTATAGTGATTCAAATTACACTTCTAATGGAATGTACAGTGGGAGAGCTACATATCTAGGCTTTCAGTTCGTAGTAGCTGCTGAAAGCAAAACCTGTTACTGGTTTATGAGTTCCCAATGCACACATGTTCAGTATGAGCTGCACAGATTCTTCTCTCAGGTATGTGAAGGTAATTGCAGAATATTGGTTGTTTCTTCAGGATGATTTGTTGGCATTTTTAAACTGTGGTAGAATCTATGATGTAATTTCTACCTGAATTATTTTCTAGCATATACTAGAAACCAGTTTCTTTCATTTGCAAGTCTGACCAGCTTGATCTATTTTTAAACAATCCTCTATTAGAAGTTATGTCATCTCACTGAATTAAGCATTATTTTATTTCATGTTAATTAAATCAGAAAAAATAGACATCATGTACCTGTGATTTAATATCTGTGATTTTATGTGAATATTTATTCCAAAGGTCTGTGGCATAAATCTTGACACTGTTAATTCAATGGAAAATTTATAGATATATTAAAATATCATGTATTAATATAGATTAATATTAATAAAATAATGTTAGCCACTATATTAATATATTAAACAATATTATTTAATGTATATCTATAAAAATCTTTTTAAATTGGCTTTTCCAGAGCTAGCATTTCAAAGTATTTCTGAAGTTCACTATCAAATACAATATACAGAGGTACAAACTTGTGTGTTGAAGGCTCCTAACTTTTTTTTTAACCCTTGTATTTACAGATCCTCATTAAGTGCTTGACTGTCCTTCAAGAAATTCCAAAGGCTACTTTGCAGAGGAGTCAGGCAGGATGCTATGAGAGTATTCAGCATATGATAGCTTGTGCCTCATTTTATACAGCACAGGTATGATGGGAATTATTGTGCTTACAGCTTAGTTTAAGATATACCTCTTGTAATTTAGAGGGGAAAAAAAAAAAAGATTGAGTGAACTGACCTTCAGAATGATATCTTGGAGAATTGGCATTATTAAATAATAAAGGTGTAGAAATATTTACTAGTATCTTTGTATCAGAACAGTTTAGAAAATGATGTTTTGAGTTTTTAATAAAAGAATTTTCATTTGTTCAGAAAATAGACTATAACTATTAGTCCTTGAGATGAAATCTATATTTATATTATTCAGTGTGTTTTTACATTTAAGGTAGTATTATTATTACTTTTCATTCTGTCTGTAAATATGAGTGTTCTAAGCCCTAGTTTTGTAATTTTCTTCATACTAATCCATTATTTCTTGGCTGTGAGAGCTGGGCAGTCAATCCACATGCCAGGGTCAGGCCTAGTGAGGGTAGCTAGGTCCAGCCCAGCAGGTTGGACTGAGGACAAGCTGAGGAGTCAGTCCAGGTGTCTGGACCAGTGGATCCATTGTCAGACCCAGGCTCCAGCTTGGAGCATCCTGGAGACCAGCATCCCTGCCACACAGGCCTGAGCTGAAAGGGAGCTCCTGGCTCCATGCAGGGAGGGCCCAGGTGGGGGCTGATAAAGTCAGATAAAGCCTAGTGGGAATAGAATGTTTGCTGTTGGATTCCCCAGATAAATGCCTGTCTGCTTGTACTGCTGATTTTTGTTCCTTAGAGAGAACATTTCAAAAGAATATCATCTAGAATAGTGAACAGAGTGAGTGAATTGTAAATGCTTCTGCTTAATCCATGGTATTTGGATTTTCACTGAGTTGCAGCCAGGCCATGCAGCCTCAAAGAAGCTATTCACTTATTTTAGTGTATAGTTTATCCAGACATCCTCATGTGAAGTTATCTTGTATATAGTAGAAGCACTTTGACCTTTAGACCTCTATGTAAAGAAGATAAAGCCATCTAATATCATTCTGTACACCGTTCATTTATAAATTTAATAGATAAAAATAAATTTCACCACTGCTTTCAATAATATAGTTGGGATTTTCCAGTGTGCACCTAATAGCAGAGAGGTAAATGAGGATAATTTAGTTACCCTTTATATTCTTTGATAGCAGTACTGCCTGAGAACAGGGAGAATGTTAATCACAGCAATAGATACTTCTGGTTAAATCTTTCTGTTCTCTGAGGGATAGGTTATGCAGAAGTCAAAGACATAGACACATATCTGCAATTCCAATTATTTTACAGCTCTATAGTCTTTTTTTTTTTTAAGAAAGGAAACCTAAGTAATGAGCAATTAATTTATATTTATACTATTCATGCATTTTGACATTTATAAGTAGACAATAATGAAACATTACATGCTGTGCAAAACAAAAACATCTAACAGATGATTCTTTAATAGGTACTACGTTCATGGAAAGAATATGAACTAGCAGTAATTATTATTAACTATGGAAAACAATTGTTGGATTGCTCACCAACAATCTCACCCTGTCCTTCAGGAGCTATGAAAAAAGAAGAAACACATACTAAAAAAGATAAAGTAATTGCTCTCATTTTTACCTTTTCTCTAAATACTGTATTCTATTATTTTGAAGAAGACTACAGGTATTCACTTTAGGTTTTAGAAGAGTTTGTATGGAATAAGAGTTTCCCTGTAGGATAAGAATTCCCAAAGTATCTCTGAGAGGCTCCTATTTAATTGTAGCTCCTGTTTAATTTTGTTGCAGATTGGAGTGGGTACAGGTCTCATCTTGTTGAATAGGAGAGGGTTTAGCAGTATTAAGGTTCATGAGGATCCTGCAGATATTTGTACAAACTGATCTTCACATATAGTTTCCAGGAATGCTTTAATAGGCAGAAAAAATAATTAAAGAATTGTGTAAGTATAGAGGAGTAAAAATATCCTAAATAATGTAGAAACTTAGCCTCTTCTTTTGTGTAGCAGCTGTTTCAAACAATCATAATAAGAGGGTAACTTAGAAATTGTGTAGAATGAAAAATATTTCTCAGTCGAGGAAGAACTTTCAACTTTCTCAAAGACCTTAATGCTTTAATTACAAAGAGTAATTGCAAATTTGCAATTTACAAAAAGTAAGCTTGCAAATTCTTGCAAGTTAGAATCAGAGTGAAGTGTTGATTCATCATACCCTTTCTTTTTTTTTTTTTCCTTGAAATAATTTCAGACCCCTTCTGCAAAGAAATCTCATTTAGCTGCAGTGGAAAAAGCAACAGAAAATCTAAATGCTCTTGAAACAAATCTCCTCAGACTGACCAAACCAGGTGGGTGTACTTTTAAAACACTTGTTCCTTTTGTTGTTTTTCAATAGAAATTCTGTATGGTTTATTTAAAAAAAATATTTACCTAAGAAGTACTTTTATTTCATATATCTTTCATGAGAAATCAACCAAAATCATAATTTCAGTGGTTTTATTTATACCTGGTAGTGATGACTTCTAGTCATCTCATTCATAATTCCAGGTAGAATTTCTCTTGTACACTATCCCTGCTTTTCATGATGGATTTGATTTGGATGTTGATGTAGGTTGTGGATCAGAGCTTACAGGACAAGAAGATCCTTTTTTCCTCTACCCTGTGATTTCATGTTGGACATCAGACAGTGCTTATCAAGAAGGTAGGGGTTTATTTTAAATGTAAAGGCTTCTTTACCTCTTGTTTGGAATAAGCTCTTGGAAACTTTACCCTCATTTTGTCCTCATCTATACATTTAATCACATTAATAAGTGTAAAAAATACTTGCAACAAAGTAATTTAGTAGTTGATGCTAAGTATATAAAACATATTTAATTTGAATAAATATTTCATAAAAACCTTTAAAATGAGCTTTTTTTTTTTTTCTTCAATTGTGTTAAGTTTTCAAAGATTCTTTTTCTGTGGAATGCTCTTTTTAAATTGAGATACCCCATTTCCACATTAAATGGTGTTGCTGGAAGAGGAATTCAAAAAAGTCTGAAAACACTTGCACTTTTTAAATAGGCTTTTAGATTCTGGCATGTGACCTTTGCCACTGCCTTTTTTTCCTTAATACTGATGTTCAAAATAACAATGGAGCCTTGTCTGTAAAATTAGTATAGCTTTCAGATAGGATAAATACTTACTTATTTCTTGATAGTAAACAATTATTAAGACAACCAAAGACTAAAAACATTTTGTTAACATTTAAAAAGCTGCCTAAAATATAGAGCTGCAGTGAGAGCTCTGTGGTGCTTGTTCACCAATGTGGCTGTCACTGAGAAGAGTGACAGTGAACAGGATGCAGTTGCCTTTTTTTATACTTGCTTTATTGTTTTTTTCAGGATTTTCAGGCATGTGTACAGTTAGGCATGTTGAATTTTGTTACAAAATATTTTTACTTTATGTACTGCATGATAAAAAAAAAAAACCAAACCTGTTTTCTCAGTCCCTAGAATGTTTGTCACTCTAGGAGTGTGAATAAAGTGTGTATCATGACCTGTCTGATTTTAGTATCAGGATGCCTTTTCTTCATCAGCATGCAATATGACATAAAAATACACTTGGAGACATACATGTCTGGAATGATATCTGAATCTAGAACCCTGTTACAGCATAAATGCAAAACCTGTGTTAATTATTTTTTACTCTGTTGCAGTGATGAAATTCAGAAATAAAACACGTTTTCTTGAGTTCTTTGTTCAAGTTTTGCACAAAATCCTGAATGAAGAGAAGTTTCAAAGTGTTCTGGAATGGGCTGGCAATGTGCAAGTTTACTTGAACAGGTAGATATCTAATAATAGTAGTGAAATATTCCTTAGGTTCACCAGTGTCACAGTTACAGCAGAAACTGTAAATTGTACCTGGCACAAGACCCACCTTGAACCATTTCCATGGCTTCTAGTCTTCTGAAGCTCTATAAACACAGAAGATTATATAGCTGCAGAAAATACTGATACCTTATAATACAAAGTGACTTCCCCCTTGGCTGTGTCTGTTCACAACTCCCATCTAACATCAACAATTTTCAGGATTTCCCTTTTCACAGATACCCTTTGGTAATACAGCCATTTGTCATATGAGGATAACTAAGTATTTTGGGTTAAATCAAAAGGAAACTGGTCAGGGCTTAATGCAGTGATGTAGATTCTGAAAAAAAAAAAACAAACCCCAAAACTGAAAAGGGAACTGGAACCAAACTGTAAACACTTCCATACAAGGATCCCAAAGAAATTTAACTATAACTGTGTCAAAATTGTACAAAATTCTAAAATTTGAAAGGCAAATAATCAAAAAAGTAGTTATAAGGAGCAAGAATTTCTGTTACAAAAGACCAAAAGATATTGGAACAACGAGAAGTTCTTTGAAAAATTCAACAGTAGAATTTGGTTAATGAAGTAAATGGATTTGTTTTACTAGGAGTTAGGAGGGTGAGATAGTTGTTACCTAGAAACTTCTATTTCTGTAATAAACCTTGAAAGTGAGCAATTCCTATTTTCTGAAGAGGAAGAAGGGAAAAAAACCTGCTGAATTAAAAACTCCCTATGGAATTGCCTGTGCTCTACCTGTTCCCAGAGAGAACCCTTTAACTATGAAAGGATTTTAATATGATGATGGTGATTTTTAACATTATTTGTTTGTCAGGAGGAATGATAATCTTCTCTGTATCAGTGGAACTTCAACATATGGATCAGGTTCTCCAGGCACAGACAGACACACTACAAGTGCTAGGGAGTTTCATACTGTGAGTTTTGTTTTTAATAAATCATGTATTTGTTTACTGGGCAGCAACACCATAAGCACAAAAAAAATATATATTTTTAAAGCTGTACTATAAAAGCATCATCTTGAGACATAATTGCTAAACTTTGGGAAACACACTCTAGTCTTCACCTCTGCACTCCTAAAACTTCTTGTACAATATGTTGTACTTGTTCATGAATTAACACCTTGTGCAGGTACTCTATTGCACAATAAAGACTTTTAAGGTGGGGATAAATATTGGAAGGTAACAATAGTCAATGGATTCGTATTGTTTTGGAGGAAGAGTTTTCCCTGTCATAATGCTCTAGTAATGCTGTAATACTGCTGGTATTTGAGATAGATTAGGGAAAGGGCTTTCTGTTTTTGCTTTGCAAAATTTCATTATTTATAATAGTAGGAAAAGAAATATTATTATCTTTAAGATAAAAACACAGGTATATGAAAGAAAATATCTGGGGAACTGGCTGTGGCAGGCATTTGACATACAGCTTCCAGAAAAATGGTAAGGCTTTCTGGAATGTTAAATAACTCTTTTGCTGTCTTATTTTGACAACCAGTTCCAGAATTTATTTTCTGTTCTGTTCCTGCATAAACCAAACTGCTGTATACCTCAAGTAAGTTATAATGGAGGTATAAATAAGTATTTTAGGTATATTTAAGATTTTCAT
This sequence comes from Ceyx cyanopectus, assembly GCA_013401355.1. Lineage (NCBI taxonomy): Eukaryota > Metazoa > Chordata > Aves > Coraciiformes > Alcedinidae > Ceyx > Ceyx cyanopectus. Next base: position 3,469 of record VYZU01006690.1, on the reverse strand, counting down.
GGAAGATTTTTTTTTTTTTTTTTTAGGGAAAGGAGAGCTCATCTTTAAAGAAACCAAAGTCATCAACTTTGAAGAAACCAAGAAAAAAAACAACCTCGACTCCTATTCAGAAAAGACAGACTCTTAGACAGTATTTAATGAAACATCCAAATATATTAGAATCTCCACAATTACAAAGGTAAATAAACAGAAGTTGTAAGGTTCATATAAAGAATAAAATCATCATAGAGTCATAGAGTGCTTTGGGTTTGAAGAGGACTTAAAGGTCATCTAGTTCCAACCCCCCCTGCCATGGCAAGGGTACATTCCACTAGACCAGGATGCTCAAGGCTCAACTATTTTGGCTGAAATTTAGCTTACAATTAAGTGTGTATTTAAAAAAAAAAGTGTATCAAAGGGATTAAATTGTGCACAGTCTGCTCACTTTTCTGTTATAGTTTGGAATAAATTGTCTTCTACTCAAGAACCAAATCTATCTAATTTCTGTTTCAGAGACTAACTGAAGATTTTAAAGTCTTTGTATTAATAATCAAAGATGATATTTCAGTTGTGTTGGCTTGAGCATGTTGGTTCATTATGGTGGAAAAACACCTACATACTAGAGTGCTTTTCAAGCTGTGTTGGGCAGCTCACTTGCTAGAAATCTAATAAAAGATGATGTTCAGGTAGTTTTAGAGTGGTTTTTGTCATCCTTCTGATAGTCTTTTGGATTATCTGCTCTTTAAATTTCAGAAAGTTGTTTATAGAAAGAAATGCAAATTCATTCATGTATTATTCTGACAGGTAATTGTATATATTTGGTTAACTTGCTAATAACAGTACCTTCTGACACAAAATAGTTTGTTGTTTTCATTGCCTCATACTTTGATCAATTATGCTTCCAGCAATTAGCAACTAGAAAACTAGAAGTATCTGAATATAAACAATCACATAACATAAAGAACCTCAAAAAAAATCTTCCATACACTGTCTTCTAAATATTTACCTAAACATTAATTTTTCCTGTAAGTTAAGTAAGACCACCTTAATTAATATTATTTTCATGTCTTTCAGTGGAAGAGTGAGTATTTCACTTATCCTGGGATTTTTGTTTGTTCAGATACTCTTTTGTATCTTACATAATATTGCTGTATAATATAATCACCATTGTATATTATATACTGTTCTGCCTAACTTTCAAAGGTGGAAAACAGGCAGAAAAAGAATTTGGATTAATACAGGGTTCAATCTAAAAAGAAAAAAAGAGATTTGATTTGACTACAATGTTGTATGTGTGTCAGGTAATGTAGAATTATTTAATCTAGAAGAGAAACACAAAATCTGTGTCTGGATTTGAAACAAAATGTTTTCTTCCCATTGAAGGTGATTAGCTACCCATACATAGCAATAAATAGAATAATTTTATGCTGTAATAGTAGACCCTCCATCTCCTGAACAGGCTGTGAGAAACATATTTGCTATAATAACCTGATTAGATGATTCCCATACTCATGACATCTAACAGAGGGGTTTTGTATGTACTAAGAGAAATATCTTATGGAAGTTGGTTAGATGCAAGATATTATTTAGGGTGTAATAAGTGCACTTAAAGAGGGAAAGCACAATTACTTTTCTTGATTGCAGCAAAAATCCCATTGCTAGAAACATGCTTCTGAGATACTGCAAGTCCATGAATATGCATTGGGATACTTCTGTGTGTCCATGATTTTCTTTTGAGAAAGAAATTTCATGTTTTGCTACTTCATCTATTTTGATTTAGGAAAAGCCAGCAAGAGTTGGAGAGAGTAGCTCGTAACACTTTAGTGGTACTGCTGAAACCAATTGTGAACAATTACTTAAACAAAAAGATGTTTCATCATATGTGTCTTGAAGAGATGCCCTGGAGGTCTCAGATGAATATCTACCTGGCAGTTGCACACTACAACTTATTGAAAAAGGAACTGGAAAAGCAATATAACTTTGGAATTTGTGGTTCCCAGCACCTGGACAGGTATATCTTACTGCATTATCTGTATTAACATAGATTATTGCATTATTGCTATGAATGCCAACAGATATCAATTCCAGTATCATCAGCCACTTTCTCATATGAACAGATCACCTTCCAAACACAAACTGATTTACTAGGCAGCAAGTTTTGCTTTCCATCCTATGGCCAGTGACAGGCATATTGCAGTTGGAGGCCTGTAGTTGGAGGTGTTCCCAGGTCTCTAATCTTGTTAAACATATTCATCAGTGATGTGGATGGACAGAGAGCACCCTCAGCAACTTTGGTGATGACACTAATCTGTCAGGAGTGGCTGACACACCAGAAGCTGTGCTGCCCTTCAGTGAGACCTGGACAGGCTGGAGACTTGGGCAGAGGGGAACCTAATGAAGTTCAACAAGTGTAGAGACCTGCAGCTGGGGAGAAATAATCCAATGTACCAGTCCAGGTTAAGGGTTGACCTGCTGGAAAGAAAAGCTTCTTTACTCCACAACCTCTCTGGGCACCCTGTTCAAAAAGTTTTTTTTCCTTATGTTTAGCTCAGGGAGGTTGTGGAACTTTTGTGTATGTATATCAAAATCCTTTATAATATTATATCTGCTTGTTTTGTTTTTCTGTGCTTTCTTATTTTTCTTCCATTCTGCAGTTACAATATTTTGGATCCTGAAATATTCTCATTAAATAATTCTGGCACTGTAGTGGTGAGAGAAGTCATAGAGAACAACATGAGAACAACAACTCCTCCTACTCTTCTTCAAATGTCAGAAATGACAGAAAACCAAACTTGTAAGAACTTTTAATGAGTGCATAACTGGAATCAATTTCAATTTAACATTTCTTTTCTCCTTTCTATCTAACATTTCTATCTTGACCTTCACTATTAGTTAGCCACATAACTTCTGGAAAAACACTCATGCCAAATAAAACAGAAGATGTTTATTTCTACAGTATTCTTTGTATTTTCTACTTTTAGAAATATAGAAATAGAAAAATAGAAAGTATAAAAGAAGTTAGAGGCAATGGTAGAGCATTTATAATACCTCTGAGCATTGTTTAAAGTGGTTATCCTTTATCACATATTAACAAGCTCATAAATTCTAATAAATTAGTGATGATAGTTTTTGGTTTGCAGAAGCCATACCTAGACCTATTAAATTGATAATATACCAGATTATTCTAAATACAGTGAGAATTTTTATCACTTTCTGTGGTTGTTACTTGGTGTCTAATTTTCTTTAAATTTCCTAATAGATCAGTAATTTCCTCAGTCATTCTTTGAGGTTTCAACAGGAACTGACAGTCTCCTGTTTGTAGATAAATGTGAAATATAGGATTTCAATTACCTCAGGTGTTGATGACAATATAAATGTTATATTTCATCCTGAATACAATAATAAAGCAGTTCTTCACACACTACAGATTTTTTTCAGACTTATTTCCTTTTTAACTTCTTTTAAAAGGTCTCAGTTTCAGGAAGGTTCC
>VYZU01006687.1:0-28016 GCA_013401355.1 Ceyx cyanopectus | reverse complement strand
TATTTGTTGGTAACTGACACAGTAGGGTTTAATCCCTGTTATATTCTCTGAGGCTGTATCTACACTCATATTCTAGGAAGCTCTATGGGATCCTAGTCCTCTGACTTTCCAGGTAAAGAAAGCTTTTAGAGCTCATTTAGGCTAACTGTATCCTGGGCTGCACCAAAAGAAGTGTGATCAAAAAGTTCAAGGGAGGTGTTTCTGCTGCTCTATTCCACTCTGGTGAGCCCTCACCTGAGTACTGTGTCCAGCTCTGGAGCACTCAGCACAGAAAAGACATGGGTCTGTTGGAGCAGATCCCAAGAAGGGTCACCAAAATAATCAGAGCACACCATATAATCTCAGAAATCACTGTAAGAGCAATCCCATCATCATGTAGTGCTGCTATCACGTGTGTGGAGAGCTTGAGGCAGGTTTCATCCACTCACTAGCAGTAGCAGTAGGAAGTCTAGCTGGTTGGATGCTGACATGGTTATGGCTTCTGTAGCCCCTTGTTATCCTGGCAAGTAAAGGGGATTTGTGAGGCAATATACTTAGAGACAGCATATGCACTTAAAGTAGTCACCCTGTAAAAGCTTTGTCATCTAAAGGAGATTTAGCAATGTACAGTCTGCAAGTAAATCACAAACTGAAGTGTGCATATGAAGGCTCCTAGCTCAGGCATGACCTGCAAGGACTTCCACAGCCCTCCAGTACCTCTGAATATTATTTTTTTTTATTGTTTAACTCACTAAATCATGCAGAAATTCACCTCAAGAACAATGGCAAAAATGTTACCTGCCTGAGTTCTCTCTTATTTTTATGTCTCCTGGAAAAGTCTAGAAAGCAATGAAATCAATGCTTTGAAATGTGTGGAAATTTATGAAAAAAAACAGGATTTCATTCTCTAATATAATTGCTGAATTGATTTGCGTATGCAGCAAATTGCTCTGATTTTCTTAGTGGCAATAATAAAGTAGTGTCTGCAGTAATTTAGCAGGTGTTCACAGATATTCCAAGTGGATGTAAAAGGTTACCACTTTGATTTAAAAGGTTCATTCAAACTCTTCTTTCACTTTGCAGAAGTCTTATTGAACATAAAAGGTTCAAGTAAAAGAGAACAAAGCCCATTTGAATGCAGGATATAATTTCTTCCCAGAGTTTGAGGTTTTTTTCATACCTTTAGGTCATTCTGATAAGGGATGTTTTTTTCTTTGTTTTCCTTTTTCTTTCCCTCTATATCTAACTTTGCCTATCTTGAAAAATGAAGTTCACATTTATGTTGTAGTATTTTTCAGCTGCATTATATCTAAGTCTTATTTGTGTTCAAGAGAGACAAAATACACTAACTTCAGTGTGAAATTATTGTATCCCATTGTTCCATTCATATTTTTAACTCATTCTAGTGGCAGACCTATGTCAGATTAATAAATATTGGTGACCAAAGCTGTTAAGCTCCACTTTTCTTAGTAAATTAAGACATATTTTCCCTGTAAGCATTATAACGTATAGCTGAGGCCATGAGTTATGATAATACAGTGAGTCATACTGAAGGTGATTGAGAGGTAAAGTTAGTTACTGATACCCCTTGTCTGGGGTTTCTGTCTGTTGAACAGTTAAAATCCTCATGGTGAGAGCTGTGTGAAATGCTTCTGGAAAGCCTCTGATTTGGTTAAAGATTTTGTGACTTCTCTAAATTTTAGCTCACGGTTATCAAAGCAGAGAGGACTTCTCACACAAGTGATAGACAGGAAATCTTCTGGAAAAAAAACCCTTCTCTCTCATCACAGCAGAAACTTAAGCTGGTTTATCTCCATTTCCATGCCTGCAGCATAAAAACAGGGAAATACAGACAGAGAAGGGTGTGATAGGAGTTAAAAACTATAAAAGGAGAAAAGCAATTATCAAGAAATCACAGAATGAGTGGCTAAGGGACAGCTGACATTCATAGCAGTATATGACATGGTTGTGTGGCCTCTTTTTGAAAGAAAGAGTAAGTGCCTTATGGGCAGGAGAAAAGCAATCNGTGAAATCTCCCTTTGTTTGCTGAGCACAGTATATGTGACAGAGATGTGAGTTCATCAAGTTCATTCTTCAAACACACAATTTGCTCTACTGAGTGTCTAGTAATTTGCCTTCTGCAATCTGCTGGGGATTTCTCATTTTAAGAGTTAAATTGATTCTATCAAGGTAAAAGCAATCATGTACTTTCTTCTGTTCTAAAGCAAGTTATTCCTCCTCCATTTTCTTTCAATCACCTAAGACAGTGGACTCCATGCAGTCTTATTTCAGCATTTCATAAGGAATCAAACCCTGCTTTGTGTTCTGCCTTATATTGTGCCTGCCTTTCAGGAGTAAATGGTAGAGAAAAGGGCATACAGGTGGTCACCATGGAGAGAATCACAAAAAGGGACTAAGAAGGAACTGTGTTTGTGGTCTGAAAAGGGCACAGACCTAAGATTTCTGGGACAGCCAGCACCACAAGGGAGTATGGAGTAACCTGGAGCAAGAGATGGGAATTCAGGACTGAGTAGGATGTCTCAGTTCTTCATATGACCAAATATTCTGTGTAGAAAAACTCAGTTGTTACATGAAAAATGGGGTTTGAGGGGGAAGTCTATTTCTGCTGATGGGTGAAATGACTCCTATTATCGGAAGTAGGAGCTGGACGTGAGGATTTAATTCACAACACCCTGGAATCCCCAATACCTTCCCTTTGAATTACAAGTGAGAGCAGAGATACAACTGTTAGGAGAATTGTTTCTGATGGAAAATTTAGTGAAAAGTTCTTTGCTACACAACTTGGCTAGATTAATTTCANGTGGCAATAATAAAGTAGTGTCTGCAGTAATTTAGCAGGTGTTCACAGATATTCCAAGTGGATGTAAAAGGTTACCACTTTGATTTAAAAGGTTCATTCAAACTCTTCTTTCACTTTGCAGAAGTCTTATTGAACATAAAAGGTTCAAGTAAAAGAGAACAAAGCCCATTTGAATGCAGGATATAATTTCTTCCCAGAGTTTGAGGTTTTTTTCATACCTTTAGGTCATTCTGATAAGGGATGTTTTTTTCTTTGTTTTCCTTTTTCTTTCCCTCTATATCTAACTTTGCCTATCTTGAAAAATGAAGTTCACATTTATGTTGTAGTATTTTTCAGCTGCATTATATCTAAGTCTTATTTGTGTTCAAGAGAGACAAAATACACTAACTTCAGTGTGAAATTATTGTATCCCATTGTTCCATTCATATTTTTAACTCATTCTAGTGGCAGACCTATGTCAGATTAATAAATATTGGTGACCAAAGCTGTTAAGCTCCACTTTTCTTAGTAAATTAAGACATATTTTCCCTGTAAGCATTATAACGTATAGCTGAGGCCATGAGTTATGATAATACAGTGAGTCATACTGAAGGTGATTGAGAGGTAAAGTTAGTTACTGATACCCCTTGTCTGGGGTTTCTGTCTGTTGAACAGTTAAAATCCTCATGGTGAGAGCTGTGTGAAATGCTTCTGGAAAGCCTCTGATTTGGTTAAAGATTTTGTGACTTCTCTAAATTTTAGCTCACGGTTATCAAAGCAGAGAGGACTTCTCACACAAGTGATAGACAGGAAATCTTCTGGAAAAAAAACCCTTCTCTCTCATCACAGCAGAAACTTAAGCTGGTTTATCTCCATTTCCATGCCTGCAGCATAAAAACAGGGAAATACAGACAGAGAAGGGTGTGATAGGAGTTAAAAACTATAAAAGGAGAAAAGCAATTATCAAGAAATCCTTGAAGGTGTGGGTTTCTTTAGGGAAGAAAAGACTTTGGTTGAGAACACAGTCCTTAAGATTCTCTGGGTTGGTTCCTGGGTCTGCTAGAGGCTTCTTGTATAGCACAGGAGGAGAGTCTTAAGTCCAGATAGCATTAATTTGTCATGCATTATGAAGACCTGACTTTCAGAGGAGCATTTGTAAGGGTCATTTATTCTTTGTGCTTAATTTTCCATGTCTATCAATTAGGAAGCAGCTAATCCTGCTTGTTTCCACAGGAATGTTGTGCTGTTAATGGATTGCATTTCAGAGAAGTGCTTAAATATGACAAGAGTTATTACCAGTAGGCAAAGAGAGAAAACACTCTAGTCACTTCAGTCCATCGATTTCTAAATATGTCCCAGAGATGTTATTGTTGTGTACATTAAAGCTTTAGAAGTGAAATCTCCCTTTGTTTGCTGAGCACAGTATATGTGACAGAGATGTGAGTTCATCAAGTTCATTCTTCAAACACACAATTTGCTCTACTGAGTGTCTAGTAATTTGCCTTCTGCAATCTGCTGGGGATTTCTCATTTTAAGAGTTAAATTGATTCTATCAAGGTAAAAGCAATCATGTACTTTCTTCTGTTCTAAAGCAAGTTATTCCTCCTCCATTTTCTTTCAATCACCTAAGACAGTGGACTCCATGCAGTCTTATTTCAGCATTTCATAAGGAATCAAACCCTGCTTTGTGTTCTGCCTTATATTGTGCCTGCCTTTCAGGAGTAAATGGTAGAGAAAAGGGCATACAGGTGGTCACCATGGAGAGAATCACAAAAAGGGACTAAGAAGGAACTGTGTTTGTGGTCTGAAAAGGGCACAGACCTAAGATTTCTGGGACAGCCAGCACCACAAGGGAGTATGGAGTAACCTGGAGCAAGAGATGGGAATTCAGGACTGAGTAGGATGTCTCAGTTCTTCATATGACCAAATATTCTGTGTAGAAAAACTCAGTTGTTACATGAAAAATGGGGTTTGAGGGGGAAGTCTATTTCTGCTGATGGGTGAAATGACTCCTATTATCGGAAGTAGGAGCTGGACGTGAGGATTTAATTCACAACACCCTGGAATCCCCAATACCTTCCCTTTGAATTACAAGTGAGAGCAGAGATACAACTGTTAGGAGAATTGTTTCTGATGGAAAATTTAGTGAAAAGTTCTTTGCTACACAACTTGGCTAGATTAATTTCAGAAGAACAGTACACACATGAACAGACTTTTTTCAGAGCTGTAAGGTTTAACTTTTTTTGCATGGACCTGTAATTTTCAANGTGGCAATAATAAAGTAGTGTCTGCAGTAATTTAGCAGGTGTTCACAGATATTCCAAGTGGATGTAAAAGGTTACCACTTTGATTTAAAAGGTTCATTCAAACTCTTCTTTCACTTTGCAGAAGTCTTATTGAACATAAAAGGTTCAAGTAAAAGAGAACAAAGCCCATTTGAATGCAGGATATAATTTCTTCCCAGAGTTTGAGGTTTTTTTCATACCTTTAGGTCATTCTGATAAGGGATGTTTTTTTCTTTGTTTTCCTTTTTCTTTCCCTCTATATCTAACTTTGCCTATCTTGAAAAATGAAGTTCACATTTATGTTGTAGTATTTTTCAGCTGCATTATATCTAAGTCTTATTTGTGTTCAAGAGAGACAAAATACACTAACTTCAGTGTGAAATTATTGTATCCCATTGTTCCATTCATATTTTTAACTCATTCTAGTGGCAGACCTATGTCAGATTAATAAATATTGGTGACCAAAGCTGTTAAGCTCCACTTTTCTTAGTAAATTAAGACATATTTTCCCTGTAAGCATTATAACGTATAGCTGAGGCCATGAGTTATGATAATACAGTGAGTCATACTGAAGGTGATTGAGAGGTAAAGTTAGTTACTGATACCCCTTGTCTGGGGTTTCTGTCTGTTGAACAGTTAAAATCCTCATGGTGAGAGCTGTGTGAAATGCTTCTGGAAAGCCTCTGATTTGGTTAAAGATTTTGTGACTTCTCTAAATTTTAGCTCACGGTTATCAAAGCAGAGAGGACTTCTCACACAAGTGATAGACAGGAAATCTTCTGGAAAAAAAACCCTTCTCTCTCATCACAGCAGAAACTTAAGCTGGTTTATCTCCATTTCCATGCCTGCAGCATAAAAACAGGGAAATACAGACAGAGAAGGGTGTGATAGGAGTTAAAAACTATAAAAGGAGAAAAGCAATTATCAAGAAATCCTTGAAGGTGTGGGTTTCTTTAGGGAAGAAAAGACTTTGGTTGAGAACACAGTCCTTAAGATTCTCTGGGTTGGTTCCTGGGTCTGCTAGAGGCTTCTTGTATAGCACAGGAGGAGAGTCTTAAGTCCAGATAGCATTAATTTGTCATGCATTATGAAGACCTGACTTTCAGAGGAGCATTTGTAAGGGTCATTTATTCTTTGTGCTTAATTTTCCATGTCTATCAATTAGGAAGCAGCTAATCCTGCTTGTTTCCACAGGAATGTTGTGCTGTTAATGGATTGCATTTCAGAGAAGTGCTTAAATATGACAAGAGTTATTACCAGTAGGCAAAGAGAGAAAACACTCTAGTCACTTCAGTCCATCGATTTCTAAATATGTCCCAGAGATGTTATTGTTGTGTACATTAAAGCTTTAGAAGTGAAATCTCCCTTTGTTTGCTGAGCACAGTATATGTGACAGAGATGTGAGTTCATCAAGTTCATTCTTCAAACACACAATTTGCTCTACTGAGTGTCTAGTAATTTGCCTTCTGCAATCTGCTGGGGATTTCTCATTTTAAGAGTTAAATTGATTCTATCAAGGTAAAAGCAATCATGTACTTTCTTCTGTTCTAAAGCAAGTTATTCCTCCTCCATTTTCTTTCAATCACCTAAGACAGTGGACTCCATGCAGTCTTATTTCAGCATTTCATAAGGAATCAAACCCTGCTTTGTGTTCTGCCTTATATTGTGCCTGCCTTTCAGGAGTAAATGGTAGAGAAAAGGGCATACAGGTGGTCACCATGGAGAGAATCACAAAAAGGGACTAAGAAGGAACTGTGTTTGTGGTCTGAAAAGGGCACAGACCTAAGATTTCTGGGACAGCCAGCACCACAAGGGAGTATGGAGTAACCTGGAGCAAGAGATGGGAATTCAGGACTGAGTAGGATGTCTCAGTTCTTCATATGACCAAATATTCTGTGTAGAAAAACTCAGTTGTTACATGAAAAATGGGGTTTGAGGGGGAAGTCTATTTCTGCTGATGGGTGAAATGACTCCTATTATCGGAAGTAGGAGCTGGACGTGAGGATTTAATTCACAACACCCTGGAATCCCCAATACCTTCCCTTTGAATTACAAGTGAGAGCAGAGATACAACTGTTAGGAGAATTGTTTCTGATGGAAAATTTAGTGAAAAGTTCTTTGCTACACAACTTGGCTAGATTAATTTCAGAAGAACAGTACACACATGAACAGACTTTTTTCAGAGCTGTAAGGTTTAACTTTTTTTGCATGGACCTGTAATTTTCAAAATTCATTTGCAAATCTGTTGGTTCGTGTAGGACTTAACAGATTTGCAGCTCCTCACGTTGCATTGCTGTTGGTCTCTCTTCTTGAAGAATGTCATTTAACATAACACAAGATCAAACACAACCATGAAACTGCCTTGTCAGTTTTAGCTTTTAGCCAGGTGAATAGGTTGCAGTCACAGGCTGATTTTATGCCTTTGCTAAGTAGTAGATATGGTTTGTGTTTCACAGATTTAGGCTACAGAGATGATTGTGCTGAAACTTTTCAGATGATGTAGTTTTATAAGCATTTTATTACTAACACTTTAATTGCACTTCATTAAATCCTGTGGTGTTACTGAGGTAAGGTTTCTTTATTCACACAAATGATAACTTTGCAATAATAATTTATTGGAAGCTTTTAAATCACCTTCACATGCAATGGAACTTGGTCAAAATGATCCCCAAATTATGGAAGTAGTTGTCATGTAAATAATTTTATTTATTTGGAAGGGGTTTTTGGCACCATAAACTGTTTCGTTCCATCAGACAGCTTTCTGGAGTTACTTATCTTTCTAGAAACATAGATTTGTTGTGAAGATGATATATTGCTACATTAAAATATAGGGCACGGAGCAAATGATCTTTTTTCTGATATGTCTCTTTATATAACCAGTGTTGTCATGACAACTGCAGAGCAGAGTTGCCTCTCCAGTAGCAGACGCATGACTAAGGGCCTTTGTCTTATTGATGAACGTGTCCGCAAATCTCAGTCTCTCAGCAACAGAAAACACAAATATCATCCCACTCAATTTATTCCTACTCACAGAACTTTCCATGTAAATGTCACTTTACTTAAAAACAGGGCAAACTTTTGATTCTGCCAGCACTTTGCACTTCACAGACAAAGCAGCTTTGCATGCTACACATGGGTGAAGAAATAGAAATGGAGGGAGAAGCAGAGGAGCTGCCCACAACCTTCTTCCTTATGTGATACAGCAGATACTGCAATGCATGGCACTGATGGAGTGAGGGAACCTGCCATTTCTTTAGATTCTCCATGAATTTACCCCCATTTTTAGATGATAACTTGTGGGAGAATGTGGATAAAACTATAGGTGTATGAAGTTTCAGAAATAAAAACCTAGAGATTTAGGTTCTTTCCTCATCTTGAGAAATGAATTTAGGACTGGTGCTTGCATACCTTGTGTCTCACTTGCGTCACTTCAAGGCTGGGGGCAATATACCTTCTTCACTCTCACATCAATATTTTATTGATGTCTGTGAGATAGTCTTCCAATGAAAAGAAGCACAGAGTATAATCAGTATTAACTAGTGGCAGAGAGGGAACAGGGAATGAGTTTATGTTGCATTTAACAGAGCTACTGTGATGTCCTGCTGTCCCACTGGACAGCATGAAAGGCAGAGTGCTTTGACACAGGGCTTGGAGAAATGGTGAGATTGTAAACTCATGAGTTACACTTTCAGATGTTTCTTAACATTAGGTTTCCATCAAACAGAGCTCTATTAGTCTCTAGTGCATGGCCTGTTGTAGCAGGATGCAGTGCTCTGTGTCCCTGTGTAATTCAGGCAAAAACACAGGCTCAGTGGTGGATTCCAGTCCACTATCCCACAAAGCCATTTTTTATTTCATTTATTTATTATAAAATATTATTTTATTTTATTTATTAGTTTCCTGCAATCATGTTCAATATTACAATATGACACTGATGATTTCTACCATATAATCTTTATGGATAGCAGTCTAGAAACTTCTAAAACATGTAGAGGTTGCTGACCTTCAGCTGTCATTTCATGTAACTTCGCTGTAGTATTAATTTGTACATTTTATTGTTTTATATGGCCTGCAGGCAGTTTAATATGGCCATATGGACTGCTAACTTGGAAATTGCTGCACTATATTTCATAAGACTTGATAACTCAGCTTTTGATTTTAACAAACGTGCGTGCTTGCATCAAAGACAGAAATATTAGTCTCCTTTAACAATCAACAGAGACAAAAAGATACCTCTTGCTTTCCACAGACTGTGGAGCCAAAAGTGACTAGCTGTACATATCAGCACACATACATGAGGTTAACTCCATCCATGGCATCACACCATAGCAAAGGATCTGAGAAACAGCTGTGAGGGTGAAAGAAGTACCACATGTCAGACAAACTATGTATGTGTTCACCACTTGATAAAAAAGAACTCATTACATTCTGACATTTGCCACTTCAAAAAAAAACCCAAACAAACCCTCTGCCAAAGTAGGTATTTTATTCTGTATCATTTATAATATGTTCCACATTTTTCTAATGGCTCCTCTGCACTTTTCTGGCTGGAAATCATTAGCTTAAGTAATTATGGGAAGTGCATAGCTGGAGTAAGTGTGCCAAGAACTGGAACATTTCTGGGCTTGTCTGACAATGAGGTCCATGCCTTGTTCCACAAGGACCAGCTCCTGTGACACCCAAAGTGTCAAAATCAGGAGCAGAGGCCTCCCCATTCTAAGTAGAGTTGTAGTTTCCCCCAGTTTACACAGATTTAATGATTCTTCTTGAACCTTGTGTGAACTCTGCAGAAGGAAAAGTGCCAACGACAGCTTTGAGGATCCCACAGCACCTAAGAACATTACATCTGGCAGGATGGAATAGATTTGAGATCGTTTATGTTGTCATGTTGATTTATAAACACTGAAAGGAAATAATTCTAGTTTCGATCTTTATGAAAAACCTCCAGCATCCATCTTAGACATCTATGCAAATGATGATGTATATTTTAGATATGCTGTTTGATCACACTGCAAACAAATACACTGTTTGTCCATTTCAGGAAAGTAGCAGCAAACTTTTCAGGGTTTGAAAAGTACCAGATTATGGGTATGCATGTCAGATGTGTGGTCTTCTACAAACAAAAAGACTAATAGACTCCTTCCCATTTTTTTGACTGGCCTGGCAAAGCCTCTAATGGGAAATAAAATTCAGAAGGCTGAAAAGTCACAGGCTATCTTTTCCCTCAAGCAACATTTTCTTAAATAGTCCTTTGTATTATTTTGAGCTTCACTTGGAGTAGTTTGCATTTGTTGATCAATTACTGCTGCCCTTGATGCTTTATTAATATGTGGCTGGGGAAACTGTACATCAGACACACATCAAATCTGGATGGATCCCAGGTGGCTACAGCTGGACAAGGCAGGAGCCTCTGGCCACTCTGTGGTGTTGAAATATAATTAAAATCCTTCCTGTCCTGCTCTGTTTTTAGCTGCAAGGCGAGGTGCTGTTCGTGGGTACAGGGCAGGGGCTCACACTGTGCCAGGATGCTGTGAATACTCCATTGGTCTCCACACTGCTTCTGATGCCAGAAGGCAGCTTTAGCAAGGTACAGACCATCAGGTAACCGAAAAGCTCACACAGCTGCTTTTCTTTGGGATTGCATTGTAATAAGGGCTCTTAGACCTGTTCTGTCACCTTGGGAAGGATAAAAATAGAAAGGGAATTTGTCACTCTAGACCTCGGTCCAGTTTGCTTTTTCCCCCTTGTATGATACACTGGCCATCCTCTGTTGCTTGGGGCCTGCCTGCAAGCTACACAGCTAGGCCAGGCTCTCCTCAACCAGCAGGCAAATTCCCCAGGAAGGAATTTTTTGCACTTGAAACACCAATTTGCAGAAAAAAAAAGTTGCCATGTGTGGGCAGAATACCACTTTCCACCCTGGCAGCCCCACCAGCCAGGCAGTGGGCCCAGCATGCCCAGGCACCATAGAAATGGCCACAGCATCAAAGCCCACTGGCCTCTCCTCTTCCTTTCTACTCATTCCAGCCATCTCCTTCAGGGGGCTTGAAACACAAAATATCATTGTTAGAGATGATCTGTCTGAAGAAAATAGTACCATGCACAGTCAAGAAGAGGCTCGAGGGAGAAGCTCTAATTAATTTCTTGTTTCACGTGGTCTAATTACAGTGATTAGATGTGGCTGGATGCTGGGGAATGCTGCAAAAGGTGGTGGGGAGATGGTGCCTGGTGGCTGAGGCAGGACTGCTGGCACTCCTGGTGACAGCAGAAATTCTAGCTGTGTTTCCATGGAAGCAGCACTGAATAAAGCAGTGTTTTGCAAGGCTCACTGAAATATCTGTATGTCATATCTACATGGCTATTTCATTTATTGTTATATTTATATGGTCAGATCATGTCAGGAATGGGAATTTATTTTGGATTTTTTTCCCCCCTCTAGTTTAGGAAATACATTTACATTTATATACATTATCTCCTTTGAGCTAGTCAGAAGATACACGTTATCATGTCAGTGTAATTTTATTCCAGAACATTTCTCAGTGCAAAGTACAGAAAATGGACTTGTCAGATGCCGGGTCTCCTCTTCCCCTTTATTTCTGAGATATGGAGAGCTCTGACTACCTCAATTTACATGTCTAATTGGCTTCAAGTTGCTGATTCATTTGTGCAGCATGGTGGACAACTGAACTTTTTGTTTGCAAGGCAGAGAGAGAGAAAATTTTCTGCCAAAGAAACAGCTATAATTAGAGATTTTCCCTATTCTATGTAGCTCCTTGATGAAAAATGCCTAAAGCTGTGGGGATGTGATTTCATGTGTAATTTGGATTGCAGGTATTGCTTGTGCAGTATGATTACACAGAAAAAGATGTTTCAGTGTGTCAACACTGCCAATATGCAATTAACAGAGCAAATTAAGTATGCAGGTTTGAGAGTAGAGCCCCTTGCAGGATTCAGGCTAAAATCTGCTTTTACACACCACGTTATCTCCTTCTGCTCCCAATCACCTTCTGCTCCTGGATTTTTAAACCTGTGAGGGGAGCAAAACTTGGAGTAAGATTGCAATTTGTCATGGGATTTTATGGAAAACAGTGAGCTCATATAAAAGAAGGGTTCAAGGAGCACTCACTTCTGCAGTCCTTCCTCTGCCTGAATTGGCTGGGGTTTCTTTGTAAACTCATGAACGAGAAGTCTAAAATTCTCTGGCATCTCTGATAAATGACACTGCTGCTTCTCATCTGATGAGCCTTAGGAGGTCACTTAAACGTTGGGAGTTTAGCTGAGGAGTGTTTCTGCCTTAATGGAAAACAGCTGCAGAGGCAAACCTGCCAAAGCTGAGTGTGATAGCTGTGAAACTGCACTACATAGGGTAATTATTTACTTCTGGTGGAAGCCAATAAACAGAAAACCCCTTCCTTAAATGCCCCCAGAGCCTTGAAGAAAGTGATGTAAACTCTAAAGCAGATGACTGGAGTTTCCAACCCACCTCCTCCAGCATGAGCCCAGCAGGGGGAGGACAAAACCAGTTTCTCAGGTGAGACACTCTGTAGATACGTGAGGATATTTATCTACATTGCTGAAATACACACCAGGTGTAAACTCTCCCACTTTGCTGCACACTGACTAAGGAAGCTCTGTTACTGAAGCTTTAATGTCAAGCAGAGGAACAGCAGGAACCACATGGGGAGGTGATATTATCAAAAATCAGCTACAGCTATCAATCAGTGATCATCTGCCTCTTGTCTGTAAGTACGTTTGTGTCAGCTGCAGCATCTCAGGAGCAGCGTGGTGTCTAGGTGCTCCTGCTCTGGTAGGGGGGTTGGACTAGATGATCTTCTAGCTCCCTTCCAACCCCTCACATTCTGTGATATGGAAGTGGGAGCTGCTCCAATGAGTTTGGCCAGTGGACCTGGGTGGAAATCTCTTAACAGTGGGAGATGTAGAGAGCAGGGAAGAGCAGTTGGAGCAACAAGCTATGTCTGTGAGCAACTCAGAGGCACTGTTGGAAGGAACAGTAGGATGGAAGTTGTAAAAAAGTTTTTCCCCTTCATTTATTTGAAGATTTTACAACCTTTAGTGGGTGAAGCAGACTGTCTTACTCAATAGTTATCCCTTGGCTAAAGATATGAATTGGGGCACTCTTAAAAGTAGTATGCTGACTTGATGAAAATGGTCATGCCATGTCTCCTGTGGTCATGTACTCCTCTCTGGAGAGTTGCAGGTCTCTCCATTCTCTCTAGCCTGCTGTGAGCAGCTACACAGGGTGAGCTCAGGAGAGGCTGAACCCTCCAGTGCACCCTGCAGCAAATGTGGAACTCTCTTTGTTCTCAGCATCTCACCTCAGGGTGGTTCTGTAAGCAACAAAAAGCTGAATTTAAAGGACTTTTTTCCCCTTCTTATGCATGAAAAACGGTGTGACTGGAGAAACAGTCAATAAGAAACTCTTCTCACTGCCAAGAGAAATGTCAGTAGGAGCCAATTTTCTTCACTGTGAGGGTTGTTAGTGCTGTCCACCCAACCTTACCCCACCAGCAGCAGCACTCAAAAAACATTTAGTATCTCTTCTAGCATTGTAACAATCACAGTGATGCTGTGAAAGGGGGCAATTGTACATAATGTGAAGTGTAAGACAGCACAATGGAAAATCTCTGCTAGTGCCAAAGGCAAACATGACCCCTTACTGGAAACAATTGACTTGTAGTTTTAAGAGCAAAAGTTAAAGTATAGTTGAGTACAGACAATTATGGCCTCAGTATAATCTGTTCAGAAGTATCAGAAGCATACTATAAAAATAGAGTAGGATTTGTTCCAGTGATCTGTGATAAACTTTTGCAAATTAATCCATAACACCCAGAGTTTGAAATAATTCAGATAAATCAGTATTTGCAATCTCCTGATCCATTTGCCTGATACCTTTTACAAATTATTAGTATCTTCCCTTGTCTGAATGCAATATATCATAATCTGCATAATCCATATTATCCTAAAGGGTCATAAATGCAAAAGAATAACCTTCAGAATGATCCTGAGTCTGGAAACATGCTTATTTTTGTACATTATCTTATAAGTGCAGTTTCAGGTTTGTAAGATGTCATCTGAAAAACTCAGCTTGCTTCCTGTTACACAAATATCTGCAGACCACAGAATATAGTGCCCTTTTAGTTTGAAATAATATCATCCTCTGCAAGTGTCAGGCATACCTCAAAGTGGAGTATTTTTTTAGAATGGGTTTGTAAAGGAGTTTTTGGAAACAGTTTGGATTAAGTTAATGAAGGTTCTTTAATTTTGAGGAAAGGGATAAATAGTTTGTTGGATGGATTGGTCTCCTCTTGACAAGCATGTCCTGTTTTCCCACTTGTTGATAGTTTTTAATGTGCAGTTGAAAACACTCAGGCCAGCTAGGCTGATGCCCCAGAGGAAGAAAAGTCATCAAGGCAATCAAGTATAATCCAAGTGTAATTTTATTTTATTGCTCACATATTCCAGTCCTGGAATAAAGGTAGTTCAACAGATACCTCCAGAATGCAGCTCTATCTCAAAAAAGACCACAGGACAGAGATCAAACTGTTTTCATCTTCATTATCTTGGAACAGTCCCAATCTGTATACAGGACACAGCAATAAAAGAAAAAATCCACAAACTGAGCTACCAACACTGTCAAGTATATTTTTCTATTTCTTCCTAGACTGAGAAATTTGTAAAATTGTGATTACCAGACTATCTGGTATTACAGGCTATAACCAAGTGCTTCAAATTGTGCTTCTGGTTTGCTGCTGTGACCATTTTCAGAGGACAAACAAATGGCAAGTCTGTCAGACTGACATTTATAAAAAGAAATCCCTGTCATTGATTTCTTAGAAACTGATTAATTTGGCAGAGGTGATTTTGCAGATGCTTTCTGCCCTTTTTTTATTTCTCTACAATTTGCTGGTGATAACAGAGCTTTGTCAAAAAGGCAACGATGTCTTTGTTTAGGTCAAGGGTAACCCATGGGTGGCAGAAGTACAATAGCATTTTCCACCTCTTTCAGAAGCCAGAGAGGACTATTTATTCTGTGTGTTCTCATAACTCAGCATTCAGGTGTGGTGCAACAGATGCTGAGTGTGCAGGAGCACTTGCAGGCACCCCACTCTGCAGACCTACTGTCATCTCCTACTCGAAGCTACTTCTAACAAACTGCCAGTGAAGTGAGTGAGAAAAAACTGGGGTACAGAGCTGAAGTGAGCTCTCGATGAGCCTGCATATTTGCTTTGTACTTTCAAGTGATCTAAAAGAGAAAAAAAAAGTCAGATAATGATTCTCTGAGCAGCACTAACTGGCTGGTGAACAGTGGTCTGTGATTTCCTGCTGACTTTGCTGCCCAGAGGAGGATCCCGGGCCCAGGGGGAGCACTGGGCTTCCCTCTGAAATTGTAAGGCTGAGGGATGGACTTTGCCACGGGATCTGACACCTTCTTTGCCTAAAGAGCATCATTCACTGTGGTGCTTTGAAAGCAGTTCTGTGGAAGTGCCATCATGTGGCTCATATAGAGCAGCCAGAGGATCTGGCCCCACGCAGCAGCCTCAGGCAATGCTGCAGGCTTGGGGCTGAGTGTCTGGAAAGCTGCCTGGCAGAAAAGGATCTCAGAGTGTTCATGAAGAATGTTTCCCATGAACTGACAAATTGTTGTCTGTGGTTTTGTATAATTTTTGGTAGTTTTTTGCAGATGAAGGAATTTATTTGCTTTATGTAGCCAAGATATCAACATTTTCCAATAATAATGGGAAATAAACTTTACTCTTTCTATTGAAATATTCTATAGCAACACCTGGGGAATGATGTCTAGGGAAGGGGACTTTGGGATGGTGAAACAAAATCTTAAAGACTTCATGGAGGATGTGTTCTGAGCATTGCTCATGCCACCCCTGAAGCACAGCAAGTCATGCAGTGTAGCATCCCAGCTCCTTTGCAACTTTAGTGCTGGTAGAAACTGGAAAATGAATTTCCCTAAAGCTAACTCTGGACTTGAGATCAAAAGGTAACAAGTAGTGAAGTCTTTGAAAGCTTGAAGAGTAGTTAAACTGCTGGATCTTCAGCTGGTGCAAACGAGAATGGAGTGATGGAGTTTGATGGGCTGGCTTTGTAGTCTGATGTAATTCCTTTTTTTTTTTATATAGCTGCTCTTTGTTCTCAAGTGATCTGCTTAAAATAGGATAAACAGCAGACAATAAGGGTCAGAAACTCCATTAGCAGTCAACTAATTCTTAATTGTTGCATGGAAGTTGTGGTTACTCATGTGTAGTCATCTGCCTGGCTTTTAATCACAAAAGCAAACTGTGACCTCTGTTCATAACCATTTTTTCTGTGGAAAATAGCAAGTCTGGTTTTGACAGCAAGCTAATAAAGTTACTTGTAAAATAGAATACTGCACTCTGAATAATTTTCTTGAAAATTACATTAAAAGTTAAGGATATTTAAAAAGTATAAACACCAGACTTTGACATTTTTGTGCTTATTTACCTATACTTATTGCATTTCTGATTTTTCCCTCTTCTCCAATGCAGAAATAGCTTTGAGTTCCCTGTTTATTTAAGGATGCATCGTTGCCAGCAGCTCAGTACTCAAGAGCTGCAAAATAACAGACCAATTTGTTCATGCAGCAGGGAGAAAAAGTCTATCTCCACATGAATTCTAGTTCTAAGATTTCTGAGGATTAAGGAAGAATGGAAATATTATTCCCTATTCTCCTCTGCTTGGTGAGGTAGCTAGGCACCAAATAATTAATCAGTTCTGGAATTCTTTTCCTCCAGTTCTGCTTTACAAAGACCATTTTTAATGTAAATAAGAGCAAGTGGAAAAAATCTGAATATGCAGCCCACTGTTGTTGAATACTTCTGTGTTAATACATTAAATAATTTCAGAAGTGAGGAAGATCTTTGAAATTAAAATTACTGGTTTCTGGTCTGGAAGTGTCATTTTTTTAAACTGAAGTTGATACCAACAAGATATGTGACTCTTGATGGAGACACTCATCTTCCCAATCTTCCTGAATTAATATTTTTCCTGTAAACTTAGGACAAATTTAGATTGATGGGATCTTCAAATGTGGTCAAATATGAAAATTGTTTTTCTGCTTCAGATGAATTTCTATAATTCATTTTTTATCAGGATTATCCTACATTTCAATTTAAAACTTGAAAAAATACTTTCATAAAACAAACTCCATCAAACCCAAGCCCTCCACACTCTACTGCATGCAGGACTTCATATCAGTTTATTAAAGAGGTAGCAAATATTCAGAGCTGTGTCAGTATTTGGTAGATGTCATTATCTCTTTCCAAATGCAATGGAAAGACTGTTCCTGAATATCATTCAAGTTTTGAATATGTCACCTAATTTTAAGGAAAGAAGTAGCACCTCAATTAATTGTCTTGGGGAGCAGTAACTGGCATGACAGGCAGAGCCCATCAGAGATGGTCTAAGTTGATTCTCCTCTCTACATGTGCTTCACATCAACATCTTTACAACTGATCTCAAGGCAAGATTAAGGGAGCAGAGAATATAAGCAGCCTCCTGCCACACAGCAGGGAAACTTAACTGCTATGGAAACAAGAACAGCTTAGAGAAAAGAGAATTTATTAGATAGGTTTCTACAATCTGCCTGACATTTTACAGATGTAGAGGGAAAAGAAGTCAAAAACCATTGAAGCATTACCACATCTTCTTTTGCATTTATCTGCTGATGGACTAGTTAGGAATGGGTTTGCACGCAATAAAATGACCTTGACATGAGACTCTTGGTCTGGTTTGGTGAAGCAGCATTGTTGTATAAGGCACTGTCCAGGTCTGGGTTCCAGCCCCAGTTATTTTACAAGCCAAATAAACTTTGTCTTAGGTTTACTCACAAAAAAAACCCCCACCAAAACAATTAGTGCTTTAAGGGAATAAATAGTTCATTAAAAATGAGCTTTGTTAATGCATTAAACACTTAGCAGTGCATTGGCTTCATCTGGGAGTGCCATTTTTTTTTTATTTTTTTTTTTTTTTCACTATTTCTGCATTTTCTTCACAGCTAAAGCACCAGCCACCTGGAAAGAAATTTCATTTTCATTATTTCCAGAGCAGAACTGCAGAAGTGCTTGAATAACCTTCAGAGAAACAGTGACTCTCTTGTATGTTGGTGAAGCACATTTCTGCTCTGTGATGTTTGTCACCAGTGCTTGGCAGGGTAGATTATTTGTGGACTGGTTATCACATTATTCACCTCTCTGCACCACAGCTGCCACCATCCGTTTACAACGATGTAAAGTGAAAATCTGCCATCGAGTTTGTCAGAATGTAAATAGATTTGTAAAGAAAAATAATGTCAGCTGTCAGGAAAGACCTAAATACTTGTGCATCATGAGTGATGAGATTTGGTTTTCTGCCTTTCTTGTATATGCACAGTTTTGAGAGAGACCTGGCCAATAAAATGGCTTTTTGCCATCTTTAAATGCAAAACTCAAAAGATACAGGACATCCAACTATGCTTCCTATATAGTGTCACACATACTGCTTTCTATTAACATCTATTAAAATCAGAACAAAATGCCTTGCAGAAAATTGCATAAAGAAATATTAATAACTATTCATGGCACAGCTGACAATGGGCTTGGTTCAGGTGCATGAGCACAAGAATCTAATACTTTTTGAGTTACTTTATGATATCTTGGTTGTGATCAGTTTTTTGTTATCTAGAGTTAATTTTTTTTTACACCTGTAAACCCCAAGAAGCCAAGACCATGTAAACTAATGATAAAACCACACATATCTGCTACTGCTTATGGGAAAAGGGGAACATTTGTGCAAAAAAATCACTAAATCCCATGTGTTTCCAAGCTCGAGAGCATCAAATTCTCAAATAATCTGATGTAGTAGACTATCTTCACTATTTTTTCTACTTAGACATTGCTACTGAACTTATAGTGCCCTCAAAACCCACATAGAGAGTAAATGTTTATTACTTGGCTATGTCACTTGTCACAAGCAGCTCTAAAAGAATTCTTTTCAGACTCTTGCTTCTGAGAAATGAGGTGCACAGCTGGTTCTGAATTTCTGTAGTTTTCTACTCACTGATCAGCCAAACACTAACAAGTCAGAATCCACCACAGGCTTTGAAGAGATGCTCTAACCTTATCTCCATTTTATAAACAGAGACATAATAGAGGATAATGACCTGTCAGCTTTAATCTTCAAACTTGAGACATATCTCATGTGAACACTCCTTCCTTCAGCAGATCTCTGCTCAGAAGTCCAGGAATCTTCTGGCTACAGTGAAACCACTGCCTCATGTCTTCTGCTGGCTGTGCTGCAGGTGAGTGTTGTCTCATTTACCTGTGCCTCTGATCTGCCTGTGGTCCTCCCTTGTACACTGCTAGCTCTGTGAGCTTTCTGAAGCAGAGTGCATGTACTTATCACCATGCTTGCTTATTCTCACAGCCTCTCTAGGGGGATCCCAAATTACTATTGTCTTACTAGATTTTCTTTTGTAAATCTGTATGGCTCCTGCATAATAAGATTCTTTTTTGTGTTTGTTTTCCATGTCAAAGTCTGAACAATTATTGCTCTGTATTCTTGATTAAAATATAGGCTTATATCCTCCTAGTGTTTAAAAAATAACATAAACTTAGTAATATTATGCACATATACAAACTTTGCAACATCAGGACTATAGTTCTCATTTGTCTTTTTTCTTGCAGTATATTCATTCCATACTGAAAATTTAACAGAGATCTGAATATAAAATATTTCAAAGATGCATGACATGAGATGAAAGTATTCAGGGGTGTTTTACTCAGTATACTAAAGTGCAGGTTTGCCACAAGTCTCAGACAGAGGCATTCAGTTTTACTGCTCTGCAAAGAAAACAGAACTCTGTTTATTTAAGGCCTAAATTTCCTAACTTTAACCATCTAAACCAATTTGAGAGTTAATCAAATTAGACACAGCATGCACTAGTCAACAAGTAGTCACTCAAGAAAATGCAGTAAACCATAAAGAAACCTAGGGACCTCTAAGAAGTGATTCATCTCACCTTAACATTAGAAGAGTAATTCATATAGCATAAACCATCTTTTGCAAAGGTCTGTTATGGAGACCTGAGAAGTTCAGATGTTTACACAACTCATATTAGGTGAAAAGAAACATTTTTTATCCCAAGATGTTTCCTAGCACATCCCCTTTCCCATCGAATTAACATTGTCAGAATAGTTTTCCATTAATGTGTTAAGTCCATTGGAAAATAAGTCTTCAAATAAGAAGTTGAAAGCCTATTTACCAAATACATAAATAATACAAATCAATAAATCAAATAAATCATACAGACTTTATTCTGCATACTCACTCTGTTCTTTTCACTAGTCATGTATGACCTAATTGAGCCTATCCTACTTCACTGTGAAGTAGTAAGGTACTGAACTGTATTCAAGAACCAGTTAATTTAATTTGTAACTGTTGAAAAATCAATTCTGCCCTGTAAAATTGCAGATCAAGTTGATTATAAGGTTGTAGAGGAAATGACTATATGTTGTGATGGTTACAGCAGTCACAGACAAAGTCAGTGTGTCACTTGTGTGCCTAAAGTGACATGAGTGTAACAAAGCTATAAACACCTCAGACAGAATGCCTCTCAAAGAAGTGACAGCTGTTAGAGTTAGTGTGAATCTTCCATCTTTAGAACATCTTTGAGTGGCACTGCTATGTGCTGAAGACATTTATTTTAGTATGAAAGCTCCTAGTTTGTTTCTGGTGTGGTTAAATATGTTAAGTGGTAGGAGCAGGTTCTGAGTCAACTCACCAAGAGCAAAAGAGGAGAGTTTTCTTTGAGTGATTTGCAGGAGTGGAAAATGAACCTTCTCTGACCAAAAACATGGATATGTCTTAAATAGAAAACTTAGACTTCTGACCCTTCCTCAAAGAACCTCAGTATCATCAAAATCTAGAAATAGAATGCCTTTTTTTCATTAATTCTTATTTTTGACCTCGTGGCAAAGGATTCAGAGGTAAATGAAGCAGAGAAAAACAAGTAACACCCTTCTTAACTGGAAGGCACCAGTGCAAAATGAATGCACACAGCTCCCATCCTAGCACCTGTGGCTGAAGCATCTGGGAGATGTACTGGTGGGAATTTGTGACCCAAGCTGTAACCCTGTAATGCAAATTCTGTTGAGCTGTTTGTCAAGCTGTCTTGATCTCAGACAGGCTGGAAACATCCAAGTTCTGTTACAGTGCAGACAGAGATGCAGAGAGACACTGGCCTTGACAGGTCAGCCATGAGGATGGTGGCTTTATTGGCCATCACTGACAGGGAGCACATTGAGGCAGGTATGTTGGCAGAAACTTTTACAAGTTGACAGCAGCTACTGTCAGTTTAAATGTGATTTAAAACAAATAAATAAATAAATAAAGAGAATCTGGCAGCACAGAAAGCATAGACCAACTTTTCAAACATTTGCAGGTGTACAAAGATTCCTGCTTTGTGGGTGCATGAGCTTTGAAGAATGATTTTATGTACAGGCAGATAGTTTACAGGGAGAGCATGATATTAGGGTACAAAATTGGTGAAAAATACATTAATATTCCTATCCTTTGTATCTATGCTAATGATCAAGCAACGTCATTGTTGCTGTAGAAAAGAAAAACCGAAGAAAAGAAAAAAGGTGGGTTTTTTTTTGCAGCTATTACAAACACCTTTACAGCACAGCAGCCCAAACAAAACAGTGTGAGGGAAGCAGTGGATTTGTCTTAGAGCACCTGGTACCCTGCAGTCACTGGCTGTGAACAGAGCAAAGTCCAGAATAGCCTACCTCATTTCACTGAGCAATTAACTTATCTTTACAGCAGTGGAAGACAGATAAACTCCCACAAGCTAGTTACCAGGCTGGCTAAAGTGCTTTGTCTCGCCTCAAAAAAAACATGTTTGTAGAGCTGTACACTTAAAGCTCAGTAACACAGAGTTTCAGCAAGACTTGGTGGGTGGAAAAAGCAGAGTTCTTTCAGAAATATGAATAAATCTGTATTTATTAGATATAAACATGCCTGCATTCAAATGCTGGAGGCCTACTGTCTTTTTGTCTAACAAGATGTTCTTCCATAGTTCTACGAATGTCATTAGCAACAGTATTTTTATACTGAAAAAAAATAAGAAATCTGTAGATTAGTTTTTGTAAGCTAATCTTGCTTACAAATAACATCCAGTTATGAAACTACCTTTTGGGACCGAAGACTCGACCTTTATTAACAGTTAATTTCAGTGCTGGCAATTTCATCCACTTTCAAATTATTTTAGAAATACAACAAAGGTTTGATTGTTTTTTTAATGATGAAACAAACCCTGAATACCAGGGCTGCATGTAGAATATAAGCTGCAGTGCTCTGCTTCTCTTCAGCATTCATCTGCTTTATAAGAACCCTCAGTTGTGTGATATAATTTAGGACTACATTTTTTTTTTACAAAAACAGTGATGCATAATGGAGAGGAAAATGAAATGGGCTCCTTTGTCACTGCCAGTTTAAATTAGCCTGTTATTTCTTGTGTGATTAAAGCAGAATAGGCAACATAGGATAATAGAAAATAAAAAGCTAATGCATGTTTTATGAAATTATTTATCATTTTACTACATATCAGAGCAATTATATCTCTGTGTAACTGCAAATGAAGGTTCTGATCAGATATGATTTTTGGTAAAAATCCTTGGTAGAGTCCTGTCCAATGCAATATTACTGCAATGACAGAATTTAATAATACTATAATAATAATTATAGCACTTAGATTAATATATTACTATACAGTATAATAATATATTAATAATATAATAATACTTATCCCCTTGAGGCTTAGTTTAAGCATCCAGTGTTTTCACCAGTGAAACCCAGTGTTTTCTGGGTTTCAGTGTCTGAAAAATTGATCTAGCAAAAGGCTTATGCAGTGGGTTTAGAATCAGATGGCAGAGAATGACAGCAGCAAAGTTCAGGCATATCCTCTGGTTAAACAGGCAGATTTTAGAATTACTTTAGAATATCTTATCTCACCTCAGAGAACTTTCACATATTAAAATTTAATTCTGCCCCATCAAAGGCAAAAGGATCCAGCTCATTTAAGTGGGAGAGACATTAGGGCCTGCCTCTGTAACCTTTACCTGGGAAATAAGAAGTTTCTGAGCTGTGCTAAATGTTGTTGAAGTTGCTTAGTGTAGGAGCTGCCTTTCACTCAAGAGAAGTGTAAAGGGGACACTCAACCTCTCCGTGCAGCCAGGTAGCAGAAATGATAGGAAAGCTGTCACAATCACTGCCTTGCATGCTGCAAAGGCTGAGAACAAGATGAATCATTTGGTAGTGGAGAAAGGCAAGACAAATGCAGGCTTGTAAGAACTGATTGCTGAAACAGCGACTGTGTGCCATCTGTGATAGAAAAGGGCACTGGCCACTGAGGAGAATGGTGGCAAAAACACAGGGTGTATTAGCAGAAGTGCCAGCAGTGGGGGCTGGGAAAGACCTAAGGGGTAATTTCTGTGGGGGACTGGGAGCAGAGAACTTGTCATCTGATTGCTGCTGTGGCCAGAGAAAACAGGGACCAGCACAATGTTTTTTGCAGTTAAACTTCCTTCCTTCCTTCCTTCCTTCCTTCCTTCCTTCCTTCCTTCCTTCCTTCCTGCCTGCCTGCCTGCCTGCCTGCCTGCCTGCCTGCCTGCCTGCCTGCCTGCCTTCCCTGCCTTCCCTGCCTTCCCTGCCTTCCCTTCCCTGCCTTCCCTTCCTTCCCTCCTTCCCTTTTTTCTTATTGTTTTTTCACTGTTGTAGCAACCAAAGTAATAACTGATACCCAAAGTTTTTCAGATAACTCACTTTACATCAAGGTATCCTTTACCCTGTTATCTTTCTATGCAGTCTATTAGTATTTAGTTTAGTGTGTTTGCATACAAAACAACGAGTTTGTTGCATCTCTGTCTGGAACAGCCACAGCCCTGTCTGTTTTGTTTTGGTGCAGAATGAAACCTCATGGGTTCATGTCTTACAGAAAAATGCAATCATTCTCTTAGAGCTGCCTTCTGCTTTTGCCTCTCTGGAGGCTTCTGGCTTGCTCCACTCCCATTCTCAGCTGCTCCTATCTGACATGCCATATGCTGCCAGGCATCTCATTTGGCAATGTGCTCTAACTGTAGATTCATTTATCCCATATCTTTATTTTTAAATTGTATTTAAGTTAGTAGTGGAATCCTTCGATGGCAAAAATTGACATATTTATGAAGTAACTTAGACATCCTTGCAAAGGCAGAGTGCTCTATCAGGGTAAGAGAACTATACATACAAGATAGTGAGATATTCTAACTTCACAATGTATCAGATTAATTGTGTGAGCTTCACTTAAGGAATACAATCCAAAATAAAAGGAGTCCGAAAGAAAAGCAATATATATCAAAGTATGGCTGAAATGGTCTTAAAGTGTACTTTGGCAAAAGCAATGAAGATATTTTCCAAGCTGAACTGAGAGGAATGTCAGGAAGGTGAGTGAGTGATCTGAGAATGAATGAAGGACTGTGGATGAACAATGGAAAACTAATCCATTAATTCTTATCTTGTTTCTCTAGTTAGATTCATCCTCTGCAGTGAAAGCTATAAATTCAGGACTGGGACTGACTAAAAAGCACACTGCTTTAAAATCTAAGGTGCTATCAAGAGTATTGGATGCATAAAGTTTTTTCACATGTAAAGACCAAGTTGCCAGAGTTATAGCAAAAATGTCTTCTTCCTTCCTTAGGCAGTTTGAGGATTGATGTATTAGGCCTTTCATTATATAGATCACTGAAAAGAGCAATCATTAAAAATGTAAATCTTATGCTCTTGAAATATGACTTCTGCTTTCTTTGATTATCCCCTGAAGCCCCATGTCATGAAGGCCTAACAAAGCCCATGCAATTTTTTCAACTACCCTAATTCCTCACAAGTCTAACTGTGGATACTAAGTTTCAGGGTTTTTTTTAATGCTACCAACCTTTTCTACCTAGAAAGATCTCTTTCTTCTCTGCAGAAGTGCCATGTCTTTCAGTGGCATATTTTGCAGTTTGATTTATTTCTGAGGCTAAATAACATAAAATCTGATGCTAAATATGAGCAACTTGTTTAGCCATCTGTAGTCCTCTCAAATAATTAAGAGCTTCAGTGTATCAGGAGAATTATTTTCACCATGCATTGCCTCCATCAAACCTCTTACAGCTCAAGTCCCTTTCTAATAAAGGGACTAATAAATCAAATAAAGACATGGTGCTGAGGTCTGTCTCACAACTGCTCATACCTGCTGTTAATGTGGTCACAACCTCAAGACCCTGGTTCCTCATATCCTGAAACAGATGTCATGCCTGTTAGACAAATCACACCTAAAAGTGTCTGCTCCTCTCTGCTCTCTGCAGAGGAAGCCTGACAATGACTTGTCTTTAGCTGAAGGCTTTGAGATTATTTCCAGCCTCTTTTTTCACACAAAGAGCACTGATAAACAAGAAAGCTGATAGTGGACCTACATCTTAATAGGAATAAGACAGAATGCTGTTAACTTCATTTTACTGTACTTTTTAATGTGTATCTTAGCATGTGATTATGACTTTCTATTCACTTGACAGAAATAACAGCCTTAAAGATGTGCTGTGTGGATACAGAGTTTAACAATTAGTGATATTTGTATCAGGAGACACTGAGACCCTGGCTGGCTATGCCCTTGTCAGTGTCAGAGCTAGAAGCACAGGGGGGCACAGTAACAAGATGCCTACCAGTGAAGAATCATGGATGTGAATTTAAGAGAATACTTCCCACAGGAATCACCTGAGTGAGAAATTCTCTGTTTCTGAGAAATGAAGTGAAGCAGAGGGAGGTACATCAGAGGAGAGTTACATGTAACATTGATTATCTCTTTTAAATAAATCTGAAGAAAAATACCAGTTCTTGCTCTTTGGCATCTTTCACGTGACTGTTTGATCTGTGAGCACTGAATGATGTTATTTCTAATTACCATATGAGAGGAAAGGAACTGGGGAAAAAAATGTCTTTTATCTCAATTGAAGGTGTCATATGTGCCAGTCTAACAGGTGAGCAATGCTAATGTAAATTTAGGGGGTACTGCTATCATCAAGCCTATAGCAGTCCATGAAAGGGCATGCATGTGACTGGAATTCATAGTATGCTGTTTTTCAAGGCTCTTCTGATACCTGGGAACTCTTTTTCACCACCTCCAATCAATACTTCAAATTCTGACAATAAAATCAGTCCCTGAGCTGAATAGCATACTCAAAGAGAATCTGCAGTGTCCTAGCTCAGAAAGAAACTGCAACAATAGAAACCTGCCCTTTCTAGTAGTAAGATCTCCTTTTTATTATATTATTGATATAAATTAGAAAAAAAAAAAAAAAAGAAGACGACAGCTACTCTTATCAAATCCAATGCCTTCTCTCAGGATATATTCTGTCTACTCTCATAAAAGCACCTACATACTTCTTCATCCTGGAGTTATAAGGACTTCATCTCATATAAAAACAATCCAGGGAATAGAGTCAATGCAGCCAAATATAAATACTAGGCTTAGTCTGCTGCACTGCTACCTCGGGTGCCAAGAAGAACGTGTTGCCATGAAAACAAATAGTGATGTGAGCTGTCCTTGCTGTGCCACACTGCTGTTCAGAAACCCACCCAACAGTTAGATGCTTCCACTGTTGTGTTTCTCCTCCTGTTTTCCTTGTGGTACTGTAGTGCCACAGCCCCTCAGGTGAAAGATCTAGGTGTTTATAAGTTTGTAATGCAAGCCGAGATGATTGTGGCAGTATGTGTTGGTCTCTTTTTTTCATCAGAAATGCACATACTTCATAACCCTACACATGTTTTTGCTTAGGAGTTACAGTGCTGACTGATTCATGGGAGTTGCTGCCCTGGGAAGCTCTTGGCTGACTGTTCTGGGACACCATCCCCATATGCCTCCCATAGAACATCATCCTGCTGTCAGGGTCTCATGGGGTGATGAATTTGGAAGGGATGTGTGGAAACCAGCAACTCTGGGTGAGGTGGAGAAGCTCAAACACCAATGAGTCTCACAGAGGTGGCAGCTGCATTACAAAGCAAGGATGTGGATGCAGTGTTTAGAAGCAGATACACAGGAGAGCTGAGGAAAAAAAGTTGGAACACCCCTAGACCTCTGTCTCTTAAAAGCAGGACCAAATATGTGATTTCTTCCAAAGAAGTGGCTGAGCTCAGACACTTGTTTGTTAACAGCACGTGAACAACAACCATGTCTCATTCAGTGGCTCCCAGAATTATGCAAACCCCTGGAGGAGGACAGGGTGTAGATGGGAGGCATATAGACAAGGGTGAGCTGTGAGCTAGGAGAGCAGCAATAGTTTGTCCTGTGAAAAGGGCAGGTATCTTTCAGTTATTATTTCTGACAGATTTTGTAGTTGCTGGGTTTCATATTTTTTCTCCCTAGGGGCGGAAAGCACTGCTGGGCTCATTTAAATTGCTTTCTCCCAGTGAGGTCCCACTACCCCAACTAGGGTCACACGAGGCAGCATAATCAGGTTTTCTCAGCAGCTAAATAGGACCCTGGAATAATTCGAAGAGCTCTTGAGGATCCAGCTAGAGAATGTCTGAATTTAGCTTTATTTCTCCTTCCCACTAGGCTGCAACACCATCTGGCATGTTTACAGCTACCACCTACACTCTGCTGTATGGAAAGTCTTGCTACAACCTTAGGGATTTTTTTCTAAGACTTCCAAATACCCCTTTCTCCCCACCTCCCCTTGACATCAAAGTTTGCTGAGAAGCCCTGGAGGGTAAGCTTAACAGTATATTCTCTAGATGCCAGAGCTGAAGATACCTCCATGTGTGTGCTAGTGCTTTGAGACCTGCAGTTTTCATCTTGATTAAAGTGAATGAACCAAAATTGAAGACCTAGCTTTATGTTTATA
>VYZU01006686.1:20789-33927 GCA_013401355.1 Ceyx cyanopectus | reverse complement strand
CAACCCCTATCATTCTGTGATCCTGTGATTGCAACTAACTAGAGAGTTTGGGATCTGATGTGTCATTTGTGACAATGGCTAATTTTTGCTCTGTGTGAGTTTGTATATGTGGGGACTGTTTCAGCAGAGAGTGGAAGCTCCTGTGTAAGGCAGGGCTGGATGCAGTTTCAGTAACCTTGAGGGATTTGTCCTTCTCCACTTTGTCCTCGTGTGTGTGTGTGTGTGTGTGCGCATGTCTATGAAGCTGTCCTTGAAGGTATACTTCCTCCTTCGTATTACCCACAATTTAGAAGAGGTATTTTCCAGTAGCTCCTTATTACAGCTCCCTCTAATACTGTTCCCAGTATCTCAGCAGCAGCACATTGGGATTAATGAAGAAATAGACAAACTATTGAACTGTAAAAGCCACTGAGCACCTGATAGTCACCTAATGGTGATACTGAGAGCATGTTTGGATTAGCAGGTCCAGATTCAGGCAGTGGAACAATGCAATTCATCCCCAGCATGTAGTATTTATTTATTTCAAGTGTGATTATGGGCTGCTGTACATTTTGCTGGTCTGATAGCTGGCACAAAGGTACCTAGGCATGAGAGCTGGATGCTTCTTGTGCCTCCGCTTATGTCTAGTCTTAGTGATTATGTCTTTTGAAGGTCTGTGTTTTACTAGTCTATCTTTGGTTTACCTGCTCACACAGTCATAGAATAGGACAGCTTTTATATTTTTTTTTTCTTAACAGCTTTGATTTAAAGTTTGTTTCTTTGTGTGAAGCACAGATTTTTATTACTCAAAACACAATTTCTAATGAATGTTATTGAAAAGTACAAAGAAAAGTGGTAACAGAATAATAACAATAAGATAGGTATTTCAAGGTTGCAGTGACCCCAGGCACACAACTGTGGTAGAAAGGGGGCACAGCAGTGGGTATCACCAATCTGTCTTTTGCTAATCCAGCATGTGTCTTGTGACTGTGGGATGTTCAGCTGCCATATTTGCAATCCTACCCTTGAAATAACATCTGATAAAATCCGTGCTGTACTGCTGACCATTTGTATTAACTGTCCCTTGAGGCTAATCTGCAGCAGTTCCAGACAAAGGCAGGATAGAGAGGGCTAGGGGATGGTTCCACACAGCTGAACAGGATGTGCCTTCCCCTGCTCTCTCTTCCCACAGAGGCAAAACACATCAGGGCTGGGTCCTTTGGGTGGGGTCTGTGCTAGTCTGGAAGACATGGTGGCCTTGTGGTTAGGGTCTGGTGCTCTCACTGCCACCGCCCAGGTTTGATTCCCGATCAGGGAAGATGCTTTGTGACTTGGTCAAGGTGATCCTGCTCTGGCAGGGGGGTTGGACTAGATGATCTTCCAGGTCCCTTCCAACCCCTAACATTCTGCGATTCTGTGATCATCAGAACAAAAGCTGTGACAATTGTTAAAGCATAAACACGTACCTGAAATTTTGAAGGATATGTGAGTGAATAGTATGAAGAGAGGCACTAGAAATTCACTGTGGATGTGGTATAGAAGTATCTGTCCTCTGTGTAGGTTTCTTGACAGAAAGACAGTTAGATCATCCTGGAGTCCTTTTATGCATTGACTAGTGTCTAATAACTGGGACAGATTTCTGAAGACACCTTGCTAATCTAGAGTAGCATTGATCTTCACGTAGCTTCTTGTAGGTGCTAAGAAATACAAGGGTGGATCAGACCACATCTATATCTATATATGTGCTGGGTATATATTAGGACATCATAAGGCAGGAGTTCTTAATTTGGGTACAGACTATATACGCTAATTATATTGCAACAGTCTTGTCAATCAGAAAGCATATTTCTAACTTGAACTGCTGATTGTGGTGACAAAGCCAGCATTGCCTTCTCCTCTCACTAACTTCAAAGGCATTGTCTTGATTTAAGAAACAGTATCCCAAAACTGTTAGAAGTAAATGAAACTGTGTTACTGTGGACTTGTCAGGCTGCCCACTTAGCAAACTGCACAGTAAATGGATAAGCAGTCAATCTCTCCAAAACAGTATGAGACCTCCGAGGTTATAAAATATCAGCCAGCATTTGACATTGGCATACAGCATAATATTGCCCTAGTGAATCCATCATGGGGCTTCCAAATCAGAGCATGCTCCCCTAAAATATCAGGAGCCAAAGATACAGCTTGGGTCCCTGTAATAGGAAAATATAAGGTATATGTCCCACAAGGAAAAGTAATGATTGGTGGAATAAATTAGAATAGAAACAAAGAGACAGAAAACTTAAAGTTCCCTTGGGTGATCCTGCCAACCCTTGGACACAAGACTGGCACAGGTCATGGATAACATTTAAAACCATTTAGCACCTTAATCTGCTTGGATGTTTTTATAAATCTCAGGAGACATTTTAAATTGCTATAGTGTTTTTGTAAATCCGATTGCAAGTCGTCTTTGAAGACAAGGCTTAGCAATCAAACTGAAATGGCCTTTTACAGAATTTACCCCTACAAGGAGAGTAATTAGCACAGGGTTATGTGACTGTAGTGAGTGCTATTGCAGACTTTGAGCCTAGTTAGAGCTGACCTGGCAGATTGCCTCCACACACCTGAGGTTGCTCCAACTGCTACACCAAAATTAAAGAGTACAGTCCCCTGTCTCTGCTTAGGTGCAACACTGGTTACCAGTCTCAAGCTACATGTTCCATACAGAAGCCCATTATCACAGTGCTGCTGTGCTTGAGCCAAATAATAAATATTATTATATTTATGTAATATATTTATATATTATTATTATTATAAATATCACCCTGTGCTCAGCAGATGCTGCTGAAGATGCTCTTTCCCAGAAGTATTCAATCTTTAATATTGTTTTCTGGCTGAAGGCTTTTCCCATTTCTGTTTATTAGAATTATTTATATCTATGTTGGAAATGCTGCCTTTAACTCAGTAGAGCTGGTGCCACCTATAGCACTGGAAAAATCATGGCTGCAGTGTTTCTCTTCCATGGGGTTACTGGATGACTGAAGTAAACTGGCACCTTGCAGATATGAAGCCTTTGAAGGGCTGAATGTGTGTTAGCTCTTCATTTGCTTTGTGTGCTTGAGGCTGCTTCTGACTACTTTCACTTTTATATGTGGAAATCTGTTGCTGAGACTGTAGGGAATTGTTGAAAATTGAGCAGTGCACATGGAAAACTCCTGGACAGAAAAGCAAAACAGCTGTGAGATGCTAGGGCTGCGCTGGTCCAGAGTGGAGCTGAAGAGGAAGGAGTACACCCACCTCACTGTTCTCTTTTATTACCTTTTTTTAAACCTCAATCACCAGCTGAACTGGAGGTTCTTGTTCTAAAGTTAAACTGGTGATGAACTACAGTACTGGGGACAGGGGGGGAATCTAGTTCATTTGCTGCACACGTACACGGCATATGTACCCTGATTCCAGTCAGGCTCTCCCTTGAAAAGATTTCCCCATACACAGCAAAAGGCCAGTTGTAATCAGCACCCTCACGGCCAGCCTGCTTTCAGTTCAGGGAATGGGGAGCAGCTGTTTGTCTTTGCTTATTTGAGCCACCGCTTTTTCTTTAATGAGACCTGGGTGAAGCTGTGCCATTTCTCTCAGGGGAATCTTGGGTGTGCAGTGACTGGATTCATTGCTATTTTATAAGGATATAAATAGTATACAAGGTGTTACACAGGAGAGGCAAATCTGAGATAAACATTTGTGTAAATGCAGTGAGGCACTTGATCTTTCTTCTAAGGGCTTTTACTGGGCATCTCAGGCATTTTTCTGTTGCATTTTAGGAAGAGAGGAGACAAGTGAGCAATTATGTTGTGAGATCATGTCACCCTCCTGAAATGCTCTAACAAGCATTTAATCATTGTTCCCTGGAGGAATGGCTATAGTAACTGAAAAAAATCAAGAACAATACAGGAGTGAGACCAATTTTGAAAGAAATGGGTCACAGTACTTCATAATACCAAAATAACTTGTATTAGTTGTGTGTCCATCTCCCTGGGCTCCATCTTTCTCCCTTACCTCCGGGTCCAGCAGTGTTGCTGTGGGTTGTACTGTGCTGCTTGGGAGACACTAGCCAGATTCACACTTGTTGCAGATACATGCTATGGTTTCCTAACTGGCTACCAAAAAATCTAGAGTGGCTTTTCCAAGTCTTCTAGCCCTTTAGAATGTTTAGAATGTCTGAGCCTTCTGCATTCAGAATTCACATCATTCTTTAGCCAGGTTGAGACTGAAGCACCATCTGCAGCTGGAGGGATGGTTGCAGAGGTGGCCGTGCTGACTTTAGAGGTGACTCTAATGGGAGCCTGGAGCTGTCAAGATGCAGTTGTCCTTTGAAAGATGTACGTGGGAGATCTGTCCCCGCATCCACCACCCAGTGTCAGTCTGTCCTGAGGGCTGTGCTGCCTCACTCATCCGGCTCAGCGCCAGCTCAGGCAAAATTTCCACTGCTGTGATTACACCTCCTGATGGCACTGCAGACATACTTTTAAAAATCCTAATCAATCCTCTCCTTAGACACGTATTCTAAGCCCTTATTTAATATTGCCCTGTTTTCAGAGGTTTTGAGAAAGGTGGCTGTGCTTTATTGATATTGGTTTGTTGTTTTCAGACAGGTGAAGTGTTGGTATTTTATTTTTATTTCAACAGCACTTCCATCAGGGTTTTGAAAGGCGGCAATATCCTCTGGAAACAGAAGAGGGCAGCTGTTTTTTTGTGAAATGAATAGTGCATTGAATATTTTTGAGAATGAAATAGCAGTCACTCAGATCTAGATGAAAAGGCCTTTATTTATTTTTTTTTCACCATGAATGAATAAAAATAGCACAGTGTTCCAGGGCCTGTGCTACTGTAATTATTATATAAAATTGTTGGACACCCCCCTGCCCCCCCCCCCAATGTCCCTGGGCTTTGTGTGGCAAAATTAGATTCCTTGCAGTTTTATTGCAATGTAATTAAAAAGTAACCAAGGGAATACAGAACTAAGTCTTCAGAGATGTTCAGCATCAGAATGAAAAGCATTTGGCAGATCACTGGATTAATAGCCATGTTCTTTGTTTCCTGCCCAATCAGAAAAAAAATAAAACAACAAACCCAAACCATTCCTGTGAATTGTCACTCTGTATAGGGAAAAATAGGGGAAAATCAGATGTAGTAAAATGTTATTCAACACTCTGAATGTTTTGTTTGTTTGGTTTTTTTTAACTGAAAGATGTTTTCAATTTATGTTTAACACCAAAGGCCTAAATTCCAAAAGAAAACATCCTTCTGGGGTGAAATCTTTATGCTACAAAATAATTCTTTTTAATTTTTCTTTCTCCAAATTCTAATGAAAACAATTAACAGAAGGTTGACAGGAGTTTACCATGGAGTTAAGCCCATCCAGATCTTTATCTTGGCGAATATTGAGGTGAAAACCCTGCAGCCACTCTAGTAAGCAAGCCAGAACTCAGATCTTAGCTACAGAGCACCACACTCAGGTGACAGCACTAGCCTCCCTCCCTGTCTAAGCCCATGTATCTATTTTTTGATGTATGCATATTGCAGCCAGGCAGAGAAGCCTTGGAGCTGTTTTTCTGGGGCCATTTTTTTTTTTCCCCATAAGAAATATCCTGTGTCTACTTTGTGACATAATGCCTGTTCCCTGCCCAGATTTAACAGCCCCTCATCCACATGTCCTCGTGACTGAGGCTATGCTGGGGCAGTTGCTAGAGCCAAACTCAGGAAAGCTGGGTATGGTTTTAAAGCCTATATAATCATATTAGTTCACAAGGAAACATATAACCTTCTATGCAGTGCTCAGTGAGAGGGACAGTCAATCTCTGCTCCTCATGGGACTGAATTGCAGTTGAAGGGAGGGTGGGAGGGGGTTGCCCACATGCTGAGACCACACCTTGAGTACTGTGTCCAGTTTTGGGCACCACGGCACAAGAAGGACATTGAGGTGCTGAAGCGGGTTCAGAGAAGGGCAACAAAGCTGGTGAAGGGTCTGGAAAGCATGACTTATGGGGAGAGGCTGAGGGAAATGGGGTTGTTGAGTCTGGAGGAGACTAAGACCTTACCACTCTCTACAACTACCCAAAAGGAGGTTGTAACAAGGCTGGTGTTGGTCTTTTCTCCCAATTTACTAATGGTAAAATGAGAGAAAATGGCCTTGAGTTGCATCAGAGAGGATTCAGACTGGGTATTAGGCAGAAATTCTTTACTGAGAGAGTGGTGAGGCACTCAATCTATCCAGGAAGGTGATCAATCACCGTCCTTGGAAGTGTTTAAAAAATGAGTAGATGTAGCACTTGAGGTTGTGGTCTAATGGATAGAGAGATGTTAGGATGAAGGTTGAAACTGATGATCCTAGAGGTCCTTCCGAACTGTAATGATTCTATGATTCTATTTGATGATTCTATGGTGCTACTGCTACTAGAAGAGCCAAGTGGCAAGTGAGAGGTGGTGCTGTTAGCTGTTGAAGCCAAGGAAGGGTAAAAATCCACAGAGAACTTAAACATCCCAGGGCCTTTGTCAGTCTAGTCAGTAGATAATTTG
The DNA here is from genome assembly GCA_013401355.1 of Ceyx cyanopectus. NCBI lineage: Eukaryota > Metazoa > Chordata > Aves > Coraciiformes > Alcedinidae > Ceyx > Ceyx cyanopectus. The sequence goes on along the minus strand of VYZU01006686.1, from coordinate 27,396 downwards.
CAAAACTCAACAGCAGTTCCTTCCAGCACGTTCCTAATGTCACTGTGCCTCTATGGCTCTAAACACAAATAGGAAATTTTATCTTTTGCTTCAGTAAGGAGCATGGAAAAAAAAATGGTTATAGTTTTTTGTTGTTGTTGGCTGGTTGGAGTTTGTTGGTTTGTTGGTTTTTTTAATAGCTCTGAGACAGAAACAATTAGAGACCCTCTGTAACGAAAGAGTACTGACTGAAAAGGTAACCCAGAACAACTACTTTTCTGATGCAGAAAATAATGAGGTTTGCCCTAAACTTTTAATCAGGAGCTTAACTTTTATTTGCAGCTCCTGACAAGGATAGCATCACTTAATAATGCTTTTGACAGTTCCAAACTCCTTAAATTAATATGAAAGCAACGAGAATTTAATGGATGTGCTGATTACAAATGCTGGAATTATTCTGCTGCAATTCAAAACCTCTGATGTGGAGAAACTCTTAGCACGGATGGGCTGTCATCTAATTTCTGTGAAGTTTTGCTGTGAAAGGTGACCCTGGCTTTACACACCTTCATTCTGCAAGATGTGGACATCCTTCCCTCCCATTGACTTCCACACCTTGCAGAGAGTTAGGATGTAACCAATTAATTCCTCTTGCTCTGGAGACTATACTATTTCTGCGTGCTGTTCCTTCTATTTCCCCTGGACTAGGAGGCTGGCATCCAGGATTTATTTTTTTTTTCTAAAATAGTGACAGGTTATGCAGGTGGATTAAACCCAGATTCACAGATTCACAGATATTAGGGGTTGGAAGGGACCTAGAAGATCATCTAGTCCAACCCCCCTGCCTGGGCAGGATCATCTAGACCAAGTCACCCAGGAAGAGATCCAGGCGGGTCTTCAGTGTCTCCAGAGATGGAGACTCCACAACCTCCCTGGGCAGCCCCTTCCAGAGCTCTGTCACCCTTACTGAGAAAAAGNCAAATCTCTATCTTTTCTGAACTGGGGTGTCCAAAACTGGACACAGTACTCGAGGTGGGGTCTCACCAGTGCAGAGTAGAGGGGGAGAAGAACCTCTCTTGACCTGCTGGCCACACTTCTCCTAATGCATCCCAGGATGCCATTGGCCTTCTTGGCCACAAGGGTGCATTGTTGGCTCATGGTCATCCCCCTGTCCACCAGGACTCTCAGGTCTCTTTCTCCAGAGCTGCTCTCTAATACATCAGCCCCCAGCCTGTACTGATCCATGGAGTTGTTCTTCCCCAGATGCAGCACCCTACACTTGCTCTTGTGTACAGATGGCTGTAGCAGTTTGTACCAGGGTTGCCACTTGTAGAGAAGCAGTCAAACCACACAAGAACCAGCTTCTGCTTCCCTGTGCTTTGTGATAGGGGAACAAACTGGCACCAGCCAGTTGGGGATGCTTCACATGGTTGTTTAGGTATTGGTGGTGCAAAGGATGGAGTTGGAGGCCAGGCAGCCTCTAGAAAATATGACATGGGAAAGAGCCAACTCAGTCTTTAATATAATTGTACCCCCAAGTGAACAGCCCAAAAAACACAGATCTTTGGAACATCAATTTGACATACTCATGACTGGCTCCTTCACTGTGGCTTTCCAAAGCTCAGAGAGGTGCATGGAAACCCTGCCAGGTACCTGGGTCCCAGTGGGCTGTGGGAGGTGGCCCCTGCATGGCAGAGCAGATGGCCAGTCCCCAGTGTGCACTGGACTGGTGGGCTGCACACTCAGCATGCAACCTGGCTCTTTGCAGCCCTTGAATTGATGATGCAACATTGGTGCTGGCCGTATGAAATGCTCTAGAAACCCAGAAGCAGCCTGTCATCATCCTTCTAAAGCCTTTATGAGGGTTTTGGAGTCTGGCTACATGGTAGCAAGCCCACCTTGTAGCAAGCCTTGCATATCCAGGAAGTGCTCTATCCGGCTGTTTAGAGCTCAGAAGATCAAGAGTTAAGTTTGAAGGCTTTAAAGGGAGAGCTTTGATTTCAGAATACTAGTTACAGATTAGAGGAAGTCTCAGACCAAGGATCTGAATGTGGATATTCCCCAGAATGTGAGCAATGCCTGATGTGTGCAGCTCTTCCTGTCTGTTTTATAGCCAGCTGTGAAACCTGAACCTTGATATTAGTTTCCACTGTTGAATGGTATTAGAGATTAATCTCTTCTATTAATACAAAAAGTAGTACCATTTTCTGCTTTGCACATAATGCCTTTTGAGAAATAGATGAAGACAAAAGGGACATTGAAGAATTATTTAATCTAAGGATTTTTTTCTTCAGTCCTGTATTTTGTCACTCTATTGAATGATTACACTCTGGTTCCTGTCCTTCCCCAGTTACTCTGGAGATAGTGCACAAAGGCTGGAGCCATCTCATCCTGCTTCAGTGCCTTTTCCATACGGGAGGGATGTTCATTTTTTATCAAAAAGTAACAAATGTCCCTTGGTGTAATGGAGGGAAGAAAAGAAGGGGAAAACCAAGTTGGTTTCACTTGCCTTGTTAATAAGGCAAAGCCATTGTCATAAAAATGCCATCACAAGCATTGAAAATTGAAGTGTAGCCTCAGTGATTCAGGTGAAAAGTCACACTTGGCCAAAGAGATGGCTTGGAGATTTTCCATCTTAGATGGTCAACGTTCAGAGAACTGTGTACATAAATACAAATATTCTTGGGAAACATTGCAGTAAGTCAATATGCTCTGTGGAAATAAAGATGGAGAAGAGTTTATTGTTGTGGTAATACTCGGCATGCGGATTTTGCACTTGAAAGATGATAGCCAGTTTTATGGATTTTTCAGTTATTACATTGTGAGCACCCTGACAGAGTGGAATTCAAATATCACTTGCTCCTCACTTTCCCTTCTGCTATTAAGAAAGGGTGCAATAGATCAAAGATTAATTTATAGAAGTAAAAATGACAAACAAGAGAAATCTTATGGCATTAAATTTTGGGGACAGAAATTTGTAAACCCAACACTTAGGTCCAAATATCGCTGTAAAATAATGTTCTCTTTAGAATTCCCTGAAGTCAGGGAGCACATACTGACTATGAATGCCCAACCACACTTAAAGAAAACAAACCTCTCATGCTGTCAGAAATAAGTGCTGCAGACTCATGCATTGCGATCACTCAGGGTGCTGGTCCTTCCAGGCTCAGTGGATAGACCTATGCATTACTTCCTTGGCAGCATGCCCACTGCCTCCAGCTCCAAATTACGATACTAGTACCCAAGGGAGAGACCCTGCTCCTCCACCATTCATCACCCTGCTCCTCTCATCAAGCCAAGCCAGTGGATCTGGCTGGTGCTGGAGTTGAACTGTTCCAGAATCATGTCTCTATGTCTATATATGAGTTCATCATTACTGTGATTGTTTCCTCAGTACTGACAGCACCCTCTGTATTCTCTCATTATTTAGTAGATGTGCAAAAGCCTGGTCTGTCTTCCACTAAAGTCAATAACTATCTTCCTTAATTAGTGTTCAAATTATGCTCGGTCTCTTAACATCACTATCAATTAGATGCAATCACAACCACACTCTGTTGTTGAATTCTTTGAGGTGAGCTGGGTCTGCAGGGTAGGGCAGGATGCTGAGCAGGAGGCTGAACCCAGGGATTTGGGCTGCAGCCACTGATGATCACAGGCTCTCTGAAATGCTGCTGGAGGTGGAGGAGGATCTTCTGAAAAAGTGGACCCAGAACAACTGTTTTAACTCCCTGTTCAAATCAAATGGAAAATTTGAAAGTGCCAGAAATGCAATTGTATCCACAGAAAAGGGAGTATTTCCTCATTTTTCTCTGCACTTTTTCGAGCCAAGGGCTGTAGTGACCTTGACATGCAGTGATCTTTCACCAAGAGCTGAGATAATTAAGATGTGCACATTTCTAAGGGCAATTACAGCACATGGGAGCAAGCGAGAACTGGCTCAGATGCTGCAGCTTGGGAAGCTGAAGGGTAATAGCACAGGGCTCACTCTGCTCCAAGCCCAGTAATACATCAAAGAGCTGATTGTTGAGAAGGTACACAGGGAGCTGGAGATGACTGAGGTGTCACCATGACTCCTCCAAAGTACCCGACGAGTGGGATGCAGGACAGTGCAATGCAGGTACTGGGGACAACAGCTGGTGTTTTCTGTGCAGAATTATTTATTCAGATTGGCATCAGAAGTATTTGCAGTACTTTGGTTAAAAAGAGAAAAAAAAAAAAAAAAGAAGAAAAAAGGAAAGGAAGAATGTGTTTTGATGAAGTTAAACCAGAAAAATCCTGTCTCCCTGATGACTGTACCAAAGTTTTCTGAAATTTAGCTTATCAGAACATGGTGATATTTGCTGGCAAAACAGACTAAATTATGTAAACCAAAGCACAAAGGGCTGTTACAAACCTCCGATGACTTAGAATAGAAAACAGTCTGGCACTGGCAATTTTCTTGTAACGTTTCACCCCAGTCGAATAGATATTATCCTTTACCAATGTCTATTTTGGTCTATGAAACTCAGGACACTGGTTATTTTAATCTGACCCCAAAGCCTATGTTACATTTCCACTATTTAAACTCCTGCCATTACACTATTGTGTTTCACAGTCATGTGGTACATTTGAAATGATTCTATACATGACAAAGCAAGGCAGACAGAAACCTGTGCTTTGCCCTGGGTCCCATAGATTAATGTGGGAACAAGGACTATTTCCACTTGGATCCCAGACCTTTAAACTTTCCCACCTCTCTCCCTTTCACTTGCCTGAGTCAATGGAAGACCCTAATGTCAAGGACAGCAGTTGTTATTGTGGAAAAGTGACCTTTTAGTTAATATTTTTTGTTTGTATGCAGTTCTACACTGCCAGAGAATTTTTGAAGTGTGCCAGCAGCTGGTCCATGGAGCTAAGACACACAGTGCTGGACCAGAATGAAGCTGTTACCATGAATTGAGAGACAGAAGTATCTATAGGAGTTGGAGGATGCCTGTGTTGTTTTTGGAAAGGACTCTCATTCTTCCTTACCAACTTCATTGCTGCATATTGAAGGACAAACCCCAGTGACCCCAGCAATGTCCAGTTAGAAAACAACAGTAAATAGTGACAGAGATAGGACTCTTCCCCCAGGATGGAGAAAATCAGCTACCACAAAATACTAGCTTGGTGGCCAGGCAATGCTTTACTTGGACACAGACAGAACCACATGTCAAAACAGGAGATGGGGATTTGGGGGCAGAAGGGGAATCTGCTCCCATCTCCACCTCTCTGCTGTCTCCTTTATTCATTTACTTCTCTCAACTGGGTTGTATTTATCTCGATGTGTCTGCTCGACAAAACTGCAGTTTCTTCTCTTAACTGCTGTGATAATCTCGCCTCTGCTGCCTTTTGAAAAAAAAAATCAACAAAAAACCCCAAACTGTTCACCTAAAATGGTCTATTTTGATGAGTATCTCTGTGCTTTTTCAGCTTTCTTTGCTTCAGATCACAGAAAAATTCAGAACTTCACCTCAGCACCTGAAGCACTGAATTTACAATAATTTCAGACACCACAAAATTACTCCCTAATAGCTGAGAGCATTGTTAATACTTCTCTTTTTCTTTTTTAATTAAAGAATGAAGAAAAGGATCTAGAAGAAATCTGTATATTGTACATAGTAACAATTAACAGTGAAGAAAATACCCCTAATGTCCCAGTGAAGGTTCTTTCAGTAAAATATATACAGTTCTGTTTTTAACTGTTTATTCTTATTTCACACTTTCTATATGATGAGCCTTTTAATTTTCTGAGCAAGATGAGAAAAATGAAATCTAGGAGTGCAGGAGCAATTTCACTGAAGCAGTTTCCTCTCCAACCTTGGCCAATTCCCCTTGTGTCTTGCAGGTAAGGTGGGGAAGAGGGGAAATCCTCACTCCAAATACTCAACAAGGTCTTGTGGGAAGTCTTCAGAGGAGAACTTAAAAAGAGTGGTCACTTAAAAGCCAAACTTGTGATACATATTCTGACAAAAAGGTCATAACCTTTTTTCTTTTTTTAAGAAAAAAAAAAAGGAAAACTGAAAAAATAGCTTTGTTTAACAGGAATGTACTTATCCTCCTTGGAATGCAAAGGGAGATTAATTCTTAGTCACACTGGGAAAGACTTAGCTTTGAAATTACTTTTACAGTGATTTTAAATTAACATACACAGCAGGCAGAGTGAATTATTTTCTTCTGAGTATGTCCACTCTGGGCACTTTTAAACACAATTTAATTGACTGCCGATTAATGTAAAGTAGTCACACATTTTTAAGGCTAGTATAGTCTCTTTCCCACATTAAATTGGCTGGTAATTAATCTGAGATATCTTTCCTCACCAGAGTTTTACCTATTAGATATGAGATGCATGTTACCAAAAAAAAAATTGTATCTTCATTTGGAACAGCTGAGGAGCAATGTTTAATTAATTACATGCTATATGTTGTGGACAACTGACTTTCATATGGACAGGCACTTGAGGGGTCTGGAAGCTTTGCTGTCAGGTTTGTAAATCTTCTTGGGAAATCATTTGCTCCTTTGTGGTCTCTTCTGACGTCCTCCCTAACACCAGCAAAAGAGAATGAAAAATGTTGTCTCCAAGTTAAGCAGTACATTTGTGTGTGTGTGTGTG
>VYZU01006686.1:0-20028 GCA_013401355.1 Ceyx cyanopectus | reverse complement strand
TTTTGAAAAAAAAAATCAACAAAAAACCCCAAACTGTTCACCTAAAATGGTCTATTTTGATGAGTATCTCTGTGCTTTTTCAGCTTTCTTTGCTTCAGATCACAGAAAAATTCAGAACTTCACCTCAGCACCTGAAGCACTGAATTTACAATAATTTCAGACACCACAAAATTACTCCCTAATAGCTGAGAGCATTGTTAATACTTCTCTTTTTCTTTTTTAATTAAAGAATGAAGAAAAGGATCTAGAAGAAATCTGTATATTGTACATAGTAACAATTAACAGTGAAGAAAATACCCCTAATGTCCCAGTGAAGGTTCTTTCAGTAAAATATATACAGTTCTGTTTTTAACTGTTTATTCTTATTTCACACTTTCTATATGATGAGCCTTTTAATTTTCTGAGCAAGATGAGAAAAATGAAATCTAGGAGTGCAGGAGCAATTTCACTGAAGCAGTTTCCTCTCCAACCTTGGCCAATTCCCCTTGTGTCTTGCAGGTAAGGTGGGGAAGAGGGGAAATCCTCACTCCAAATACTCAACAAGGTCTTGTGGGAAGTCTTCAGAGGAGAACTTAAAAAGAGTGGTCACTTAAAAGCCAAACTTGTGATACATATTCTGACAAAAAGGTCATAACCTTTTTTCTTTTTTTAAGAAAAAAAAAAAGGAAAACTGAAAAAATAGCTTTGTTTAACAGGAATGTACTTATCCTCCTTGGAATGCAAAGGGAGATTAATTCTTAGTCACACTGGGAAAGACTTAGCTTTGAAATTACTTTTACAGTGATTTTAAATTAACATACACAGCAGGCAGAGTGAATTATTTTCTTCTGAGTATGTCCACTCTGGGCACTTTTAAACACAATTTAATTGACTGCCGATTAATGTAAAGTAGTCACACATTTTTAAGGCTAGTATAGTCTCTTTCCCACATTAAATTGGCTGGTAATTAATCTGAGATATCTTTCCTCACCAGAGTTTTACCTATTAGATATGAGATGCATGTTACCAAAAAAAAAATTGTATCTTCATTTGGAACAGCTGAGGAGCAATGTTTAATTAATTACATGCTATATGTTGTGGACAACTGACTTTCATATGGACAGGCACTTGAGGGGTCTGGAAGCTTTGCTGTCAGGTTTGTAAATCTTCTTGGGAAATCATTTGCTCCTTTGTGGTCTCTTCTGACGTCCTCCCTAACACCAGCAAAAGAGAATGAAAAATGTTGTCTCCAAGTTAAGCAGTACATTTGTGTGTGTGTGTGTGCATGTGTGTAAATAGATTTCATGTGGGTTTTTTTTTTTAATGTCAAGGAAATCTCAAAAAAATAAACTATTCTGTCTAAATATTTATTCAACCTGAAGCAATTTGTGACTTTCTTGAAAAACAAAACAAAACAAAACAAGCATTTTGAGAAAGGCCAGTCCTGTGCAAAGCATGCTGCTGTTCCTGCCTGCATCTGGCTCATGTGTCTTCATTCAAAAGTGGATGGAGTGAATATACAGGTGTTTCTGTATTTAGTGTCTTATCTCACTTCTGAGTGAGCACAACCACCTGCTTACAGCTGCCTAATGATGAAAACCATTCACTCTGCTAGCTAATAACTGTGTTGAGCCAACCTAGTCCTCGAAAGAGAGAAAAAGGAGCTGGCAGAGCCTTCTCCTTTCTGCTGGTAACTATGCTACCTCTCAAAGTGCCCATGACTCATGCTTAGATCTTGAGCAACAACAGCTGTGGTACCCAGTACCATTGTGACAGATGCTGTGAAACCATTGGAGCCTCTTTGCCTAATCAAAGCAAAATATTTAAGCAAGTGAGACAAGTAGATTATTCTGCTCACAGGACCTTTGCTGAATTAATTGCCTCAGGACTTGCACCAGCACTTCAAAGTGACTAAGTCTGCTTGGCTCACAAAGCCCCTAAAGCCTATCTCAAAACTGCAGTGTTTTTTGCAGGCATGCTCAGAGGAATCTGGGGACCAAAAGCTTGGCTGGGCTGGCCAGTCTTTCCAATTCAGCCATGCCAAATACATATTGGTCATACTGGGGGGAAGTAAACATCTGGAGCTGATGCTGCAATACAGGCATCAAGGACAGTCACAGACATCCCCACCCCCCAAGTAGCAGCAATAAAAAAAGTTGTCATCCTTCACTTCCAAAGATGAGGTCCAGCTTTGTCATTTCCCCCCACTCCCTATCAAACTACCTCAAAGTCTGTAGATAGCCTTGGAGCTTAAGGAATAGAAACATCTGCCAAACTGATGGAAGATAAGCCCCTCTACAAACATTGAATGTCTTAATCAAGGTCAGCAAGTGCCAAAGCAAAGCGAATTGAATTTTAAGGGGAGAAATGCATTTCTTTTTTAAAAAGGTAGATGTATTTTTTTTTAATTTTTTTTTTTTTTTTACTCAGGATTTTGCAGTGAATCCAGAAAGAAGTTTTCATTGCAATGTTCTTAGAAATAAATGGACCATATATTATTCACATTCATTTAAACCCAGCAGATCTATTAAAAAAGAATAGAAGCTGATTGAGTTAGTTTTCTGTAATTGAAAAGGGACTTGTCTGTACCAGGCTTTTTTTTTTCAAAGTAATTTATCTGCTTGGAAGTTGAATCATCAGCTGTAATTAAACCTCATTCTGCTTTCAAGATGTTTGTTTTGTGTCTCCACTCTAGGGTTTTTCTAAACCACCCTGAGCTTAACTTTTAGCTTAAGTTTGCACAAACTATACGAAGAAGCAGACTAACTTTTGGACTTGTAAAACCACTTTCCTTTCCCCTTATATTCTTATGGAGAGTACAGCAACCCCTCATCTCTCACTACCACTAGTTTTCTCTGTCTAGTCAGTGAGTTTGGTTTTGTCCCCACCACAGATCTTGGATGTTAGCTATCCTAGTGCCCACTTGTTTCCCTTTGATAACAGCCCTCTCAGAGAGACGTTAATCCTGAGCAGTAACCTCCCAATGATCCTCTTCTTTTGCCTACTCACATGAATCAGCAGTGAGCAGTTCTTGGGTGTGGGGCTGGGAAGGGAGCAGGTCAATGCTCAGGGCACAGCCCTAAGCCCCCATGCAATGGCAATGGGGGTAGCTGGGAGCTGGGCACCCCAGAAGTGCTTTCATGTCAGGATTTCATTTTCACTGCCATTAGTTTGGGTTGGCTCTGAGGGATGTGACACACTGCTCCCGTCTTCATCAGTCAGATCTGCCCCTTGGTGAGAGCATGAATCAGTGTGAGCTCCAGGCTGTAACTGAAGATCGGGGTATTCCAGGACCACAGCAATTTGCAGATATAGCTCAAATCATGGTCACACCTGCAGTGCCTGTGAGGTTGAGGCCTGATCAAGGAGCCAAGCTGTGTGTGCCCTCAGAAGCTTGAACAACGACATCATTTTGCAAGTAAGGAAGCAGGAAAAAGAGGTCAATAGAAAATCCTCATCCCCAGTGAGTTCCAGCAGTCCTTTAAATAAAGTTGATGCAGTCCATGATATAGATCAGGACAAACAGAGCCAAACCGGTAGCTGCTTTGTTGGTTGTCCCCTCTGTGCAGAAGATGCAGGAGAGCTGCCCAGCCCAAAGCAGCTACACTGGTTCCATGGGCTCTCCCTGGGGCTTTTGGATGATGAGATCCACAAGAGATGCTGCTTACATGGGTGTGCTGCCACCAATGCTGACAGCATTGCCTGATTTGTAGCCTCAGGGGAGGAAAAGCACTCAGAAATCAATATTAGTGGATTTTAAATGAAGTACTAAATTACTTCACCTTCACTCATAGCGGATTTACACCAAAATGATTCCTACTAAAGATTTATTGGGTTGAGATGCAAGGAAATATGTGGTGAGCACAGCACATGGTATCCTACTTCCTGAGCAGAAATAAATATAGGAAACACCAGCAGTTCCCTCTCTCTGCTCAAATGTATGTAAACACCTTCAGATTTACCTCACAGATAGCTACTGGTGAAATTTTCATGCTATGCCATTATTTGTGGAAGAAACCCCTTTACATTACTGCTGCATGTGACACACGCAATAAAAGTATCACACATCAACTGTGTCTAGTTAATATGAAGAGATTGAACTGCAAGTTGTTTTTCTTTTTGTCTGGGGAAGCAGATGCCAGTAGATTTAATAAATGTACACTTATATATTGGTGTAATGTAAATTTTTTTATATATATACTAAAAGAGACAGACCTGCGGTAGAAAAACAGTAATATAAATACTTCCTGATTTCAGCCACAGCTGTTCCGTGGCTCTTGTGCTGAATTCTAAGAGATAGTAAAACCCATCATCATTTCCCCTCTTCTGAGGCTTGTAGCCAAAACATAATTATAGTAGAACACTAAGATTTACAGAAAGAAAGAGGTGAAATGATGAACTGGAGGACCACCCCCAGGGTGGGGAGGGAACAGAAATGACACTGAGCATGGCAGAACCCAGCATAAAACTGAACACATTGGTAAGAGCAGCACCTGGACCATTTATAGGCAACCTTCTGTTTTAGCATGAAAACCATTAAGACCCTCCCACTAGCCAAGGATCAGAAGCAAGTATCTCTAGACCCCAGGACAGAGCTTAAATGCAGCACCCGGGACAATGATCAGAGGTGTGTGGGTGAGGTCCCAGGTGAGGAAGATGAGAGTGAATCAGGTGCACTCAGGGCCCCCCACTTTAGAAGTACCAGAGTCAGGAACAGTCCCTCATTTTGAGGGGTTTAGCTTTGTCTGCAGGGTGTGTGCTTTGTTTCCTGATCCCCAGTATTGCTCCTCAATATGTACTGTTAAAGCAAGCCCAAGTGAGCTGAAAGTCCTAAATGTGCTTCATCTGACACTCTTAGTGCTGTTATGCTCTCATTGTGGCCGGAGAGGGGGAGTGCTGGTGGAAAAAGTCTTCTGATGGTGCTTCAAAAAAATATTAAGTTCTTAATTGGCTATGAGGAGTGTATAGATCTCCTAGAGTTGCACGGGTGATCTGGCTGCCCTGGTTGTGTAGGGAGCACCTCTCGTCTCTGGATGGCACCAGAATTGTAGGTGATGTTTGCAAAGCATGGGGAGCTATAAGTGATACTAATGGATGGCCAGGTTGTATTACAGAAAGTGTTTGTGACACTGAAGGTAACACCTCAGCATTGGCCTTACTCTTTTCATCTGCACGTGGGTCTGAATGGTGTAAAAAGTCAGATTTGCAACTAGAGGAGAATTATGAGCTCTTTCTGAGTTCTGGCTATGAACTGGGCTCTCAACTTGGTACCGAGGGGCCCTGGCATCAGCAAACATGCCATGGTGAATGTGGTGGGCAGGAAGTTGCTGGCCACATTCCACCTTGACCCTGCCCAGATGCTCAGCTCTTATACTTGATCTCTTGCACTCTCTCCCCTTTCATATGGCAAATGGCTCCCACAAATGAACATCAGAAATTTTTGGTCATGAGCAGTTATGCAGTAGTGCATTTTTCCTTAAAGAAGTTTAGAGTCAAACACCATACTCTGATGGACACATTTTATGTAGTAATTAAAGCTCTTATCACACCAAATTCTTTTTTTTTTTTGTCTCAAAAGTTCCCTCAGACTACAGAAGGGAAAAAGTCATTCTCAAGCAACATATGATAGGGAAGTTCCTGCATTTCCCATAAATTCTAAAAGTTGAGTGGACAGCCCTTTCCTAAGGAGAATTCAAGAAGGGAATCTGGAAAGACAAAGTCAGTGGAAGAAAGAGGAAAGGAACTTTCTAAAAAAGAAGTCTAAACTCATGTAGCATCCTAACTGGATGGGTGTGGAAAGATACCCCTAGTGAGGAGAAATGTGGAAAAGCAGAAGAAACAGGGGATGAAGTTGCGCTCTGTCTTGAAGTAACTGACTGTGATGGCACAAGAAGGCTGGCAGTGCCTCCAGGGCTACTTTTTGTGCCTCTGAGCTTGATGGTGGTGTTTCTTGAGCTGTTTGCACAGGCCATCAGCCTTCCCAGCTACCATTTTTAGTTCAAAAAAAACCCCCAAAACTGGTGTGCTGAATTAGGAAGGGAAGGTGGCCTTTTCATCAAGAGTAACCCTCCTTTCCACTCACCCTCCACAACCCAGGGCATCCTCTGAAGGCTGTCTGAATGGTCTATTGCCCAAAGTAATGAAATAGCATCTTTCTGGAGGATACATAATGCTCTGGTGAGAAAACAAATACAGGCAGATAATGAAAGAATAGTTTGGGGCATTTATTTCTTTACTCTTAATTCAGCTTGACAATGTAATAAGGAGAAGGTCACCCCATGTGCTGGAGATGTTGGGGTGATGCATGGATGGGGTGGACCATGTAGGAGGAAGTAGCCCTCCTCCAACCTCAGTGTGAAGCCCACCCCTCCTCCTCACTGTGATGCTCAAACCTGTGACACATGCCACGCACATCACCAGAATGACATGCACAGCTGTTCCAGCACCAATTAGTCATGTGATATCTGAAACATCAAATATTCTCTCCTGCTTACCAACATTGTAAATATGGCCTGTTAGGGTTTTATGCTCTTAAAATAAACACCCACATGTTCCTGTTAACCTCTCAGCTCTCTGCTGCTGGGGGACTTCATAGTAGCTCACAGAATTCTCCCAGGGCTCCTGTTGTGGGGCAAAATGAGGGAGAAAGGTAATGGCTTCCACTGGATATGTGGGGCCAAAACCAGAACTGGGACCTGAGCTCTCAATTGTCTGCTCCAAGGCTTTCATAATATGTCACTTTTTTTTTTAGCTCATGTTTGATGTTATGACTATACTGAAACTACCTTGACTATGTCAAAATTTTAGACTATCCTGGGCAGAATTGATAATTTTTTTTGAGAAGCCCTTTTTTCCCTGTGAGACATGGTCTTTCTGTGTAATCAACATTTTCTAGGAAAGAACCATATTTTAAGGGAGTTTGGTTTTTATTTTTAATAGAAGTCAGTTTACTTTTGATCCACCAGCCAAAGCTATTCTTGCATTCAGTTTACAAAAAGAGGGGGATGAAAACCACAAGACTTGTTTTAAGTAGTTTTTGAGAAAAACATTTATTTCTGCAATTTCACACAAGAAAATAAATGCTTGCTTTGTTATCTCAGCTGTCTTCAGCCTGAGGCTGCATTAGTGCAGGCTGCCATTGTGTGTGCAGAGCTGGGCACACTACAAAATCTTTAGCTTGTGCTGGGGCTTTATACACTTCAGCTTTGTTTTGGCAGCCAGACAGATCCTAGGTGCTGGGCTTCACCATTTGCAGGTGGTGTTGTCCTTGAACTGTTACCCTGCTGGGATGGGTACTGTGAAGGCAAGGAAGCTTTGAGATGACAAGGGAGAGAGGTCAAGTTTTCCTGAGAGTATATGCCCTAAGTACATATAGTAGCTTATAACTGATGCAGGCTGAATTTTTAAGATATAAATGTTCTGGGTTATCTCTCCCAGACCACCTCTGCTTTTGCATGGGATGAGTTTTGACAGCCTGTGCTCAAGAAAGACCCTTGGCTATTTCAGGTCAGGAGCAAATGGCCCTGGCACAGCCAGCCCTGAGAAACCTGCTCTGCTCCCACCCTGGGACATGCTGGAGGGGCTGGCTGCTGTTTGGGCTTTGAATTTCCCACTAAATTCACCCCAAACCAGATGATAAAGTAAATGATCAGAGGGAGGTTGCAGGAGTGGTATGCACATTGTATGCATGTGTATGCACGTTGGCTCTGAGTGATAGACCTAACTCCTTTCTTTTTTGGTGACCTTACTCTCTCCACTTCTCATGCCTCTGTCAGCTTTGTTATGCAGCATTTTGTTTGGAAACTTGAAACTAAACAGTGCACTGCAGTTACTAGTAGTGACATGAAAGCTTGTTCATTTTCATTGTTCCCTGTTGCTTCTTAGTGACCTAAACATCTTGAACACTTTTTATAAATTGGGTGAGGTGTATAGATTAAATTCCAGGAGTTTCTGCTGTGAAGGACTTTTAGCAATGACACAGCTAAGCTGCAGCTCCCAGGACCTGGAATGCGCTTCAGTGATGTGAGAAACATGGCCCAGCTCACATACTCTATGGATGAAGCTCTATCTGCAGCAAATGTTAATGTAAAGCAGAGAAGAAAGATGGTGAGATTTGTCTGGACTGTGTTGCTCAGCTGTGTCCCAGCCTGCTCTTTATAGGTGTCCCTTAGGCCTTTCATTACCCAATTATATCTCAGCCTTCTGCTTACTTATTTATTTAAGGGCAGAGCTTCTTGCTGGCTTGCATCTTAAATGGAATCACTAATTCAGTGTGGTGTTGCAACTGTTTAGGAAGAGATGCCCAACTTGTAACTTTGCAACCCATCTTTCAAAGAAAAAAAAAGTTTTCTAATAACACTTCTGCTAGTATCTGTGAAATCTTTTGCCTTTAGAGAATAATGGTTTGAAATTTTGCTTTTCCTTGTTTGAGTTGTGTTGAGTTCTACCTCACCAGCTACTGATCAGATCCGGAGAATGCACGGGTCTTTGTCCTGGACTGACCAGGGCCAGCTGGGTGGAAACCCCCTTTGCAGGTCCCTCCCAGCCTGCCCTTCTCTTCTTGGTGCCTCCCTGGCAGTAGTGTGGCAGATGCAAGCACAGCTGGAGTCCAGAGACTGAGGGGGGATGCTTCTGGTGAGAGGTACCACCTCAGTGCACTGCCTTGGCTCAGGCTGGCAGGCACAGCCCCAAAAATGCACCTGCTTAACAAATGTTTCTCTGCTCCTGAAGGAGCTCAATTTGCAAAATGGTTTTAGTGCAGCCTCTAAAAATGCTGTCAGTAATGTGTCCCTGCTCTTCTAGGCCCATCAAGAACCTGAGTTTTATATTTTTGGTGTTCAGCAGTTCAGCAATGGGCCCGTAGCCCCCCAATTACCCAAATCTATACTGCAGTGTGAGCCAGGCATAGATGCCCATAGTTTGACACAGTCACAGCAGTTGCAGTTCCAAAAGCACATGGAAAAATTGTGACTCCATGGACACAAGATCAGCATCTGGCTTTGAAAATGTGCCTCTGCAAAAGAAATCCATATTGCTCATTAAGCACAGTACGCCTCAGTTTCCTCTCTTGTATGGGTTAGCTTGGCTCTCTGGCAGGCTTTGTGGTGTTCTGATCTGGCCCTCACAGCACCCAGCTCCAGCCTTTGCCTGCTCCCCTGGAACCTACAGGCAGTTGAAAAAGCTCAATTCAGCTTGAGCTTTCAAACCTAAAACTTGATTTGGCCTCCAAGAGCTTTGCCTGTGAAGCTGTTACTGATGCAGGTTTTGCTCCTGGCCAAAACTGATTGCTCTTGCCAAAGCCAACTGTAAGTTCTTCAGGTCTCCACATTTCTTGGGCCAAATACAGTGGGCGTTTTCCTGATTTCTCCATTGTGATTTTTCTCTGCAAGTCTCACATCCTCAGAGGCTGCAACTTTCCAAATTCATTCTTTGTGCCAGAGCTGGTAGAGTACTATGTTCTTGGATTTTCAGAGCTGGAAATACCTGCTCAGAGTGTAGGAGCTGAAGCCTGGAATTTGTTGTGACAGTCTAGTTTGTGGCTTCTCTCTACATGACAAGTTCTGATTAGTGCAAACACCACAGTTGGGTGAAGTCTTGATACCAAAGTGACATTTGATTTGTTTCTGATAAAAAAAAAAAAAGAAAGTAAGAAATATATTACTTTGAATTGCAAATAGAAAGTCTTCATCTGAAGACATCAAATGCTCCTTTTGGTGTCTTTTAAGAATGTTATTGGTGCAGTCACAATCCCCTTGGAAATTTTGGAATGAGAAATACTATTATCTGATAAAAAAATATTTTGCTGGAAAATTGGTTGTCCTGCTTGTGCAAGTAATACCTCAGACACCTGTAGGAAGGCGTGTTACCACCGAAGCCTTTCAGTGATTGCACGAGGACGCAGCCAGACCTGCCCAAGGTGAAAGGTGCAATCCTGTGTGAACAGCATGTGGCATCTGGAGGAGGCACATGCCTCTCTGGGTCTCTTGCTGGCATACTCCATCAGTAGCTGCTATCACCTTGCTCATTCTTTGAGTGCAATTGGATTTTTTTTCTGGTCCTGAGCTTTGACAGCCTTTTGACTTGACACAGAAAAACATTCCCTGCTGAATCCCTTCTTAGAGCACTAAATTTGGACAGTGATTTTTTTGTAATTGTGCAAGAACCATGTAAATGAATATGGAGAACCTTGGCTTCATTTAGTATAAACCACTCAATCTCTTCATGCTCAGCAGTGCTGTCCTTGCTGGTGCCCATTCTTTGGCATGGGTGATGCAGGCGTGGTGGGAAGCACTGGTGTGGCTCAGCTGTGAACTTAGTTGCATGAACCCAGCTCCAGGTCTTGCTCATAAACCCCCAGTCCAACCTGGAATAACTTGGGTTTATAGCTGCTGGTGTGTGTTTAGATACCAAAGAATAACAAGGATGCTGTTTTTGGTGCTTGCCCTTACAAGGCATGGGAAAACTTGTGCTGATTGATGGTGGTAGGTATACAATTAACCTTGCTAATCAGCAGCTATCTGAGGAAGGAACTGTACTGCTCCTGCAGGGAAATATTTTTTTTACTTCAGGTTGATTGAGATTCATACAATTCAATATTTTAGCATTCCCCTGCTAAGAGTCTAACTGGAGTGGGAGAGGGTTTTCCTCTGACAGAGCCAGGCAGAATTGCTCTGTGGAAGCTGGTATCTCCCTGCAAATATGATTTAAGCTTCAATACTTAATAGCACTTAAGGAAATTTAGGGAAGAGAAAAGATTAAAATCTACAGGGAAAAGCATCAGGTGAACTAAAGCAGCAGAAAGAAAATCAGGATTCCAGGTGGGATTTTGTGGAGCCCTGGAGGCTGACTGCATTGTGCTGTCAGCTGGTCCCATGGGCCCCAGACTAATGCGAGCCCTGCTAACTCATGTGGTAATTTCAAATTCAAAGATAAACTGAGTTGGAGAACATTACTGTCTATCCCATATTCACACAGCAGGCTGGAAAAGCCCAGACTTCAGTTGTTCATTGATAAATATAGCATATGATGGAGTGAATGCTGCCTGGAGGTCTTCTTGGCAGCACCTAGTCCTAGGGTACATCCATTGGCAGCAGGAGAGTGATTGGGCTTTGGATGTTGTAGCAGGCTTTAAAATCAAACCTTGGCTCAAACCAGGCATGTATTAATTTTAATTTCTCAGTTTTCCAGAAAACACCCTGCAGAAGTAATGTTTTAACTGCATCACAGTTATCTGCAAACCCCTTCTTGCAAGACAGACCTGCATTCTACTGACTTGAGCCACTTTCTGGAAATGAAAGTGAGCCCCCGGATTTTTACAGAAGGGCATTCCACCCATAAGCACCCATAGTGCATGTACTTGCATGTTATATTTATTGCAAGAAAATGCATTCTAATTTTTAAAGGCTGTCCTTGTGCCAGCCTGTCTTATAAAAGACCATATAAGCATGTAGTAGCTGTGCTACTCCATCTCTCTTGTGTGCTGACATCAATTTTGCCACCAGTTAAAGACAGTGCTGGTGTCCCCATTACTTTTACTCACCAGCCTCAGCACTGCAGAAATGCAGCTGGAGAGGAGCATGGCTCTGTCCCAGTGCTCACTCTTCTAGGTTGACTGTGGCCCGAGAGATGTGATCTCCTTATTTAATAAAATCATCATTCTTTCTAAGGTATTTTCCCCCTAGCTGAATTTATCAGTTTCAACAGCTCAATTAAAAGGCTAACAAAAAATCCTTAAGGGCACTGCCTTTCATCACTGGTGAGAAGATGAATGCTGTACAAACAGATTGCAGAGATGGAACAAAAAAGGCCTCAAAAATAGAAGGGAAAGGAAAAATTTCCTAAGCAAATATCTATCTCTTCTCTGTGTGTAACCCAACCAAGCCTGGTGTGAAAACACAGACCTGTGTACCCTGGATGTGCTCTTGACTGATTGGTTAAAATTTTTTCCTTGTGGTTGGTGGATCATAAAGAGGTTTTGTGGTTGTATCCTGAACAGTTCCCATCCTGTAGGGATTCAGCCATGGGGAAAAGCTTTCAAAGACCAAACCAATCCCATGCTCCAGGCTGTGGAGAGGCTTTTTCAATAGAAAAACAGACATAAAGTTGCCTCCAGGGCTCATTCTTACTCTGGTAACTCTGAAGTATCATAGAATGGTAGGGATTCGAAGAGACCTCTGGAGATCTTTCTGAATCAGACAGCTAGATTCAGAAGTTGTACTTCCGAGGCACCCCAAGCCCAGCTGTGTAATTGTTACTCATGGAAGGTGAGGCTCAGCTCCATCTTGAAACTCACAGTCACAAAGGACATAGAGAAGTCACAAGCTGCTACACAGTCCCCATCTTAGTGCACTGTTGGATTTTAATGTAGAACTGTGTAGTATTGAGAAGGTAAGTGTAAGTCATTACAGGCTGACAGGCCTGGGGTTTCCTGGATTCTCCTTCCCGCCCTTCTTGTAGATGGGTGTCATGTTGGCAAGTCTCCAGGAGGCCTGGTGCTGTGCAAATGTTTCCATGATCAAAGAAATAACATCTGTGATCCAGAACCTGGGGAGGCAACAGACTTTCCTGTGGGATGAGTCTGGCCAGCATATGGGGCCTTCTGTTCCCCTCAGAAAGGAATCTCCTATGACAATCACTTTGGTTTTTTTTTATAAAACAGCAGAAGTCCTAATGTGTGGGGCAGACTGACTTGCTCTACAACTCCATGGATGGTCCTTCTATGTTCTCATTTGCCTGCCCCTCAACTTCCAGTGTCCCACACCAATTGCGTAAAGACAACTGGAAAAGTGGAAGGGCATTTGTCTGTCTCCCTGTGCAGGGACCTATATCCATTCTGCCACTGTTCTTTGGTCCCTTCTGCCTGGTGACAGGAGGGAAGGGGATCCTTTGCTTCTTGCAAAGGCAGCAGGTGGAGGCTTGACCTCAGGGTTTGGCTCCACCAGTCTATTTCATTCTCTGATTCTTCTTTGCCTTTCCACCTCCTCCAGGACTCTAACCACTGTGACAGTGTTTTTAATGAAATTTCTAAGTAAACAAACCTTTGTTGTGTTTTAGATGAGGAAGATGATTCCCCAGGTCTTTGAGTCATTTGCTGCTCTTCTGACTGAAAATGGCCATTAATATTGCTGGACATACAGTTTGCAAAACATTTTAGGATTAGCAACTCTTACCCTCTATATTACAATAAAATCATTAGGCAATTATATAGGTTAAATTCTAACTTTAATAAATGTTGTTCAGTTAAAAATATATACTCACCTAACAGGTCCCTGTATGAAAAATAGAGAACTATAAAAAAGTAAAGAGTGTTCTATGGAGGGTTCTCTTAATGTTAACACATTTTAAAGTGTTTGAAGAAATTTGATTCGTTTAAAGCCTTTTGTGAATTCACTTGACAGCATTTCCAATTTCTTTTCAGATCATTTTCGGAGTATGAAAAAATCCTTTGTGTGAAATGAAGTTTGTTGAACATTCAGCAAGTGCAGATTGGGTCCAAAAATCATCTTGTCATCAACCTGTGGCCAGAGGCAATGCAGTTGTGCCTGGCAGTAAGGGCAGCTCTCTTACACCTCCCGGTTCACTGTGGTTTCATGAAACACAAGAGAGGACATAGCTTGGAAGTGTCAGCTAATAATGGCCAAATACTGTGCTGGCCATGCTCCTGGGATTAATATATCATNTTCTAATTTTTAAAGGCTGTCCTTGTGCCAGCCTGTCTTATAAAAGACCATATAAGCATGTAGTAGCTGTGCTACTCCATCTCTCTTGTGTGCTGACATCAATTTTGCCACCAGTTAAAGACAGTGCTGGTGTCCCCATTACTTTTACTCACCATCCTCAGCACTGCAGAAATGCAGCTGGAGAGGAGCATGGCTCTGTCCCAGTGCTCACTCTTCTAGGTTGACTGTGGCCCGAGAGATGTGATCTCCTTATTTAATAAAATCATCATTCTTTCTAAGGTATTTTCCCCCTAGCTGAATTTATCAGTTTCAACAGCTCAATTAAAAGGCTAACAAAAAATCCTTAAGGGCACTGCCTTTCATCACTGGTGAGAAGATGAATGCTGTACAAACAGATTGCAGAGATGGAACAAAAAAGGCCTCAAAAATAGAAGGGAAAGGAAAAATTTCCTAAGCAAATATCTATCTCTTCTCTGTGTGTAACCCAACCAAGCCTGGTGTGAAAACACAGACCTGTGTACCCTGGATGTGCTCTTGACTGATTGGTTAAAATTTTTTCCTTGTGGTTGGTGGATCATAAAGAGGTTTTGTGGTTGTATCCTGAACAGTTCCCATCCTGTAGGGATTCAGCCATGGGGAAAAGCTTTCAAAGACCAAACCAATCCCATGCTCCAGGCTGTGGAGAGGCTTTTTCAATAGAAAAACAGACATAAAGTTGCCTCCAGGGCTCATTCTTACTCTGGTAACTCTGAAGTATCATAGAATGGTAGGGATTCGAAGAGACCTCTGGAGATCTTTCTGAATCAGACAGCTAGATTCAGAAGTTGTACTTCCGAGGCACCCCAAGCCCAGCTGTGTAATTGTTACTCATGGAAGGTGAGGCTCAGCTCCATCTTGAAACTCACAGTCACAAAGGACATAGAGAAGTCACAAGCTGCTACACAGTCCCCATCTTAGTGCACTGTTGGATTTTAATGTAGAACTGTGTAGTATTGAGAAGGTAAGTGTAAGTCATTACAGGCTGACAGGCCTGGGGTTTCCTGGATTCTCCTTCCCGCCCTTCTTGTAGATGGGTGTCATGTTGGCAAGTCTCCAGGAGGCCTGGTGCTGTGCAAATGTTTCCATGATCAAAGAAATAACATCTGTGATCCAGAACCTGGGGAGGCAACAGACTTTCCTGTGGGATGAGTCTGGCCAGCATATGGGGCCTTCTGTTCCCCTCAGAAAGGAATCTCCTATGACAATCACTTTGGTTTTTTTTTATAAAACAGCAGAAGTCCTAATGTGTGGGGCAGACTGACTTGCTCTACAACTCCATGGATGGTCCTTCTATGTTCTCATTTGCCTGCCCCTCAACTTCCAGTGTCCCACACCAATTGCGTAAAGACAACTGGAAAAGTGGAAGGGCATTTGTCTGTCTCCCTGTGCAGGGACCTATATCCATTCTGCCACTGTTCTTTGGTCCCTTCTGCCTGGTGACAGGAGGGAAGGGGATCCTTTGCTTCTTGCAAAGGCAGCAGGTGGAGGCTTGACCTCAGGGTTTGGCTCCACCAGTCTATTTCATTCTCTGATTCTTCTTTGCCTTTCCACCTCCTCCAGGACTCTAACCACTGTGACAGTGTTTTTAATGAAATTTCTAAGTAAACAAACCTTTGTTGTGTTTTAGATGAGGAAGATGATTCCCCAGGTCTTTGAGTCATTTGCTGCTCTTCTGACTGAAAATGGCCATTAATATTGCTGGACATACAGTTTGCAAAACATTTTAGGATTAGCAACTCTTACCCTCTATATTACAATAAAATCATTAGGCAATTATATAGGTTAAATTCTAACTTTAATAAATGTTGTTCAGTTAAAAATATATACTCACCTAACAGGTCCCTGTATGAAAAATAGAGAACTATAAAAAAGTAAAGAGTGTTCTATGGAGGGTTCTCTTAATGTTAACACATTTTAAAGTGTTTGAAGAAATTTGATTCGTTTAAAGCCTTTTGTGAATTCACTTGACAGCATTTCCAATTTCTTTTCAGATCATTTTCGGAGTATGAAAAAATCCTTTGTGTGAAATGAAGTTTGTTGAACATTCAGCAAGTGCAGATTGGGTCCAAAAATCATCTTGTCATCAACCTGTGGCCAGAGGCAATGCAGTTGTGCCTGGCAGTAAGGGCAGCTCTCTTACACCTCCCGGTTCACTGTGGTTTCATGAAACACAAGAGAGGACATAGCTTGGAAGTGTCAGCTAATAATGGCCAAATACTGTGCTGGCCATGCTCCTGGGATTAATATATCATTGAGACTCCACTCACACAGATGTGTGAGTGCCACAAGCTCTGTCTCCAGGGTCCTCCCTAATTTGCTGCATCTCAAACAATTGAATTGGGTGACTTGACCACTCCATTTCGTGCAAATAAAATGTATCTGGGTCATACACTTAGTCATAACCACCCCATGGTAAGCTACAGACTCAGGGATGTGTGGTTGGAAAGCTGCAAGTTAGAAAAGGCCCTGGGGGTACTGATTGATAGTCAACTAAATATGAGTCAGAACAGGTAGCCAAGAAGACCTGGCTTGTATTTAGAGACACTGTGGCCAGCAGGCACAGGGAGGTGATTGTCCTTCTATACTCAGAAGGACACGAGCCACTATACTGATGAGGCCACACCTTGAATATTGTGTTGAGTTCTGGGCCCCTCACTATATGAAGGACATAGAAGTGCTGGAGTGTGTTCAGAAAAGGGCAGTGGGGCTCATGAAGGGTATGGAGCACAAGTCCTGTGGGGAACAGGTGAGGGAGCTGGGCTTGTTTAGTCTGGAGAAGAGGAGGAGGCTGAGGGAAGACCTCCTTGCTTTCTACAACTACCTGGCAGGAGGCTACAGTGAGAAGGGGACAGTCTCTTTTCCCTGGTGATGTGTGAGGGACCAGAGGGAATGGCTGAAAGTTGCACCAAGTGAGTTTTAGGCTGCATATTAGGAAACATTTCTTCACCTAATGGGTTATCGAACATTTTAATGGGCTCCCCAGGGCAGCAGTGGAGTTGCCATCCCTAGGGGCATTTAAATGTTGTGTGGAGCTGGTTCTTAGGGACATGGTTTAGTGATGAGCTTATGGTGTTGGGTCAAAGGTTGGACTAGATGATTTGAAGGTCCCTTCCAACCAAAGGTGTTCTGTGATTCTGTAATATTAAGATGGCTCATTTTAAAGTGAATGGAGTACATGTGCACACACAACTCCCCGAAGCAGCAGCATCTTCTGTGATGATGTCGCACTGGGTAGAGGAGCTGGTAGCTGCTGTTCCATAAAGGTAGTGATCATGTATAGATAACACTTTCTGCCTTCCTGCTGCTACGCTCTCTGAGATAGGTGCTCTTCTTTACCCATATTAATCATCAGTGGTGTTCTCTGAACTGATAGTCACTTGTGTCTGCTTGGAGCTGCTACTAATAATGTTTGTATGACTGATTCTGTGCTTTGGTGATGGGTAAGAAAAATGGAAGAAAGGAAGGAAATGTGTTGCTGTTCAAAAAATGCTCAAAATATTAATTGAACCAAGGAATTGCTGATAGTTTTGTTCCATGTCAGAGGAACTACAACATTAGGAAAGCTTGAAAAATATATATGAAAAAATCCCATACCTCTACCCCTGGATTTTAAAGCAACATCAATTCAAACATGAAAAATGGAAACATCTTGTTTTCATAACACTGAAACAAAATAATTGATGTTTACCTCAGCTTTTCTATCTTACCTGCACAACAAAAACAATCTAGCACAGTGTGTATCCAGTTGTGAAATGTTTGGGAACACCACAAACTGTGCGTGATTTCTTTCTGCAAAATTAATTGTTGAGAAGTGACAGGTGTTCAGTGGAGCAGAAAAGTAAGTGCTTNGAATAAAAGTTGCTGTCAGTCCATTAAAGACTTTGTGACTTGAACCTCACTGATGCTGAGAGTGCTCAGATCTAGGGGTGCCAGTTTCTGCATATCACACAGATTGATCAAACCCACATTTTTGCAAATAAACTTTCATGAATTCCCTGCTGCTTCAGCACTCTTCACTTGGTAGTAGAAGCTAGAAAAGAAAGGTCTGATGAAACAAGACAGATCTGAAGGCAAAATATAATGAAATCTGGAAGATTTAATTTTATATTCTCATTACATATTTTTGAAACCCTGATTATACCCCCACCCTCCAGGAACTCATTTACCTAAGGAAAATTATACTACTGATTACAAGATTGCAGGTTCATTTTCACTTCTGAGAAATTTCTTTTTTTTACAGCTTATGTTACACTTGCATGACTTGTAAAGTTTCATAACATCNTTTCCCAAATTTTTGATAGATCATGAGCAGTGTGGTGGCTAATGGAGAACTGAGGGTACTGTGCTCTGGCACTAGCTATGAAAAAATTGTATTCCTGCAAAGATTTTGATTCAATCCACTTGAATGGCTGCAACTATGTTTTAATAAGGGTATGAGAAGGGAAATTAGCATTACCTTAAAAATTGATGAGCTACTCTGAAACTGCAGTTCCCTTTAGAGCTTATGCTACTGCAGTTGTGTTGCTGTAAAGTCACAGTTTTCATAGGGAAACAAGTGTAGGAATCTTCTTGGACCAGGCTTACACCAGACAGTTCTTTCTCATCAGTTTCTTTCATTAAGTCTTTTGTGGCTAATGATGTGGAGGTGAAGCCAGCAGTATACCTAGTCTTGCCTTGGGACTTTGAGACTTTATTCTTTTTTTGTCCCTCAGGTTTGAAATCAGTGCATTTGTGCCCTGATATATGCAGGCTCTTTCTTTTCCCGAGTGCCCTCTCCTTTCTGTATTCACCTCAAACTCATGCTGCAGTTGGATACACTTGCACTCTGGGTACATTTTGTGACATAAAGTGACGTTCCCTCAATTGGAAAATCGAAACCAAAATAAACTCTCCATTGTCCTAAAATCGTGACATTTCGTAAGGCTGCTATAAGGTGCCAAGTTTCAGAGTATTGCAGCAGGGATGTTCACATTTCAGCTTCACCTTTCGATGTTCCAGAATAGAAATAAGACCTGACATAAATAATCTAATTAAGAAAATTACTATTTAAAGGCCATGTAAACTCAGCACCTAGAATACTTATGCATACTTTAAATCCCATAAGGGTGCCTCTCCTATGCTCCATAATGCTTGTGAATATAGTGCTGCCATTTTCAAAGCATACCTCTCCATTCTGGGGTTTTGCAGTACTGGAGGTTCCCAGCTGTCCTGAGTTCCCAGCTGGGATATCAGGAGGTGAAATGTTTATGCTGAGAATAGTTGAGACCAGTTTCAAATAGGGTGGATTTGCCTGATCACAGAATTTCACTACCATGTATTTCTTATTTGGGTTGCCTACAGGAACAGCACTTCCCTTTTGCAGGGGGTAAATGTGATATTAAAATGGAGGTATAGAAAGCAATAGCACAGGCTAATATCCCTGCTGAAACACAACCTGTCTTTGGGGCAGCAGGGATTGTTACAAATCTTGTTTTCAATGTTAACACTTCAGCAGGGGGTTAACTGTGTTAGTGATCAGACTGGTAATTCCCTTCAAAATTATTGTTTTACCTCACTCCATCCAATTACTCAAAGTTGTTTTGCTATCCCACAGATCTCTCCTAATGTCAACAAAATGATTATAGACTGCAACAGCATCAAGATGTTTCACCCACAGGAGCGCTGGTGAAATCTTTATAGCACAATGTGTTGAAAGCAGCATTTGATGTGTAAATGTCAGGAACAATCAGCTTCTCTGTCACCAGAACCAAAATGCACAAATATAGGTGCTGAAAATGGCCCCCAAGCAACCAAAAAGGTACATTAGACCAGGCCATGTAAATTGTTATGTAAGTGGACAGCATTAGGGGGAATAATAGTATGTAAAAGCCATTGCAGCTGGTGATGCTCCCTTTCTGTTTTGTTGTCATGGGCCTGCCTTTGGCATTTGTGACCGAGGAGATGTGTGAGGAACAGTTAAGGATGGCTACACTAAATACAGGTCAAACCTCTGCTTGAGGTGAAAGTGACTTTATAAAGGATGAAGATGCATTCTGGGAGCCACTGGGGCTATTTAGAAATGGGTCACAATGTCTTCTTTTCTGTGTGGCTCTGGGGACCTACATACATCCCTTCCTGGCAAAACCTCCATAATAAGGTTTTGCAACAATGCCAAGCATCTTGCAGCCCTTGGGTCACAAGCACTGGGCAATGATCCCCCTGTCTCTGCATAGTGGTACCACTGAAACTACCAGCAGTCCAGTGCCTGTGCAGCAGAGCAGCAGGGCTAGTGTTGTGAGTCATGCTTTCTGCTGATGGATGGATGGTTGAATAAAAGTTGCTGTCAGTCCAT
>VYZU01006653.1:0-13161 GCA_013401355.1 Ceyx cyanopectus | reverse complement strand
AACAAAGAAAAGGGAAAACCTGTTTCCCTGGCATACCGCTGCTCGCCGTGGGGGACAATGACATTGAAGGAAGAAGAGGCAGCGGAGAGCAGGGTGGTGCAGGTCATGGCAGACAGGAGGCTGGTGGCATCATCTCCTGCCTTTCTCCTGGTTATGGCTGCATGTCGTGTTCTGTCAGGTTGGAGCAGGGTCACTGACCTCCTGCAAAAGATGGGTGTTGGGTGCTGAGGGGCAAAAGCTCAGCTCTCAGTCCTGGGGCACAGCTGACTTCCTTACCCTGCAAACAGCCTGTGGGTGTGGGAGCGACACATCCCACCCTGCTGTGCCAGCTTTTGGGACCACCAGGAACATCCCCAGTGTGCTCATGCCCTTTGCCAGCTGGTCACGGCGTGGCATCTTCCACAGGATTTTGTTGCC
This sequence comes from Ceyx cyanopectus, assembly GCA_013401355.1. NCBI lineage: Eukaryota > Metazoa > Chordata > Aves > Coraciiformes > Alcedinidae > Ceyx > Ceyx cyanopectus. The sequence goes on along the minus strand of VYZU01006653.1, from coordinate 12,744 downwards.
TCCATGCTGTGCCCCTCATCCCGTGGCTGGTGTGTCCCCCATGCTTCATAGGACCTGCTTGTGAAGTCCCTGGCTGTGTCATGTGTTTGCTGTGCCAAGGCTGGAGTCCTGTGGCACTGCTCTCTGATCGTGGTGCCTGTGATACAGTCAGCAGCAGGAAAGCCAGAGCAGCCTTTCAGTCCTGGGTTGGTGCCATAACCCCCCAGCTCCTTTGGTACCAGGTGTGAGTATGCTTCTTCCTGCCCTCCAGATGTGCACTGTAGTCTCCTTTGCCTATGGAATTGTGCAGCTTCTGCTTCGTATGTTGGTGGTCTTGATGCTTTAGAGGGGCCTTTTCTGGCCCCTCTGGCACCACTTGCATTGGGTGAGTTGTGTCTGGGGGCACTGGTTTTCTGCTGCCACCCTTGTCTGAGCCACTAGAACTGCCAGCTTGTGCCCAGTCTGCTTCAGTGCAGGTCAAAACAGAGGTTTCCAGCCCAGTTTGCCTGGCTGCTGCAGAGTGGGGCACATGCCCCAGGCCTGGAGAGCCTCTTCCAGCCAGGCTCCTTTGCCCTGCAGCATGGGCACTCCCCGAGGCCAGGAGCTGGGACAAGGGGGGAGGCCAAAGCTGAAAGGAAGAGGGTGAGGGTCTGTGTGTGGTGTTTGTCAGTGTGGGACCCACATCCTTCCCCATGACATGCTGAAGGGTGCTTTGTAGTCTGAAGATGAAGCAGCGATCAGAGATTTAGTAAAACTTATCTGTAATTAATATTTTGCATCATGAATCATGTATAAAATACTGCAAATTCGTATGTATATTATAAATATTATTAATTCACTATAACATTCACATGGTAACGTCTTACGAATGTTTATCTGGCTGCCTGAAGTAGGAGGATGAATCAAAATGTGAGGTTGGATCCACTGCATAGAGAGAAGCTGGAAACTGTCAGGGCTTCTACAGTATTGCTGTAAGTGATGTGAACAGTAGTGCTGGGTGTTGTGCAGCAGTGTGTGGATTAGATCCCCTTGTCCCCAGAGGAAACAGAATCACAGAATCCTATGATAGAGTCATTTTGGTTGGAAAAGGCCTTCAAGATCATTGAGACCATCCACCAACCCAACACTGCCAATCCCACTACTAAACCACGTCCCTCAGCACTTCATCTCTATCTCTCTTAAACCCGTCCAGGGATGGAGACTCCACCACTGCCTGGGAAGCCTGGGCCAGGCCTGGACAACCCTTGTGCAGAAGAAGTTTTTCCTCTGCTTCTCTGGTGGGTGACAGACTGATCTGGCTGTTCCTCTTCAGCTTTCATTCTTACCCACAGCTGTCCACCAGCATGTTCATCCCTTCTATCTTTACCCTTCAGACCCCCACGGTGGAGTGACACACGTGGTCAGCAGTCATGTTCTCCAGGAGCACGTGGGGTAAGCGTGCTGGGGTACAACTTGATCCCCCGTGACCTTGGGCTGCAGAGTATCACTTGTGTGAGCTGCCATCACCTGACAAGCTCTGTGCCCAGAGGAGATGGAGGAGCCTCTTGGGTCTCCGCTCCATGCTGCCCATCCAAGGAGCAAATCCTCTGCAGCTCCAGCACCCCACCCTGCACCTTGCCTCTAGACATAGGATGCGAGCCCTGGTGTCCCCAGAAGGACATGCAGCTGCCACACTGTCCTGCAGAGGTGGACACTGGTGCTGTGAGAGCTTCCGATGCTGTCCCAGCCCTGGCTTTGCTCTGTGTCCCTGGGCAGACTCCCTTGCCCCGTGTTTGGACTGGCAGAGGAGCGGGGCTGTGCCCCAGGGCCTGTCACCCAGACCCATGTCCCATGCAGCTCAGGGCCCACAGCACAAGCAGCACCATCAGCAGTGTGGGCAGGGAGGGAGCTGCTGGTGCCTCCCTTTCCCCACCCTGTCTCTCTCTGCCCTCCCTGATGGGAAACCAGAGATTGATTTTTCTCCAACCCAACAGTATAATCACTAACCCTAATTAGAGATAATTACTGGGACTTGATGCACTTATTACTTGCTAGAACACTAAAAGGATCTGCACGTTGCAGGGCTGAACAGGGGAAAAGGCCTCAGAGTGGGGAGGAGTGGGGCGGGGGCAGGAGGCAGGAGGAGATCACTGTGCCAGTGACTTGCCCCACGTGCCAGGCACAGTGGGCAGTGGGATGGCAGGGGGTGGGTGAGGCCCTCTGACAGAAAACCAGGCTTCGTCTTGCCTGCTGTGTGCGTCTCCCAGCCATCGGGGGGATATCTTCTGAATTTTCAGTCTCAGGGTGTCTTTTCTGGGCCGTATTCTAAACAGTATAACCTGTTTGTTTTCTGCAGCTTAAGATCCCAGGTTTCTGCAGAGACCACAAGTGACCCCCATGGTCTCTTGGGACCAGGAGAGGGATCCCAAACAAGGACTGTTTTTCCTTCCTCCACTCCCTGCTGCTCATTCCCAGCACTTTGGTTCGTGTGTCTCAGAAAGTTTCTGAAGTATTTTATTGTAACCTGTTGGAAAGTAAATTGCATTGTTGTGGAGATAGCAAAGGACGTAGCCAGGTGACACTAGAGCTTCCTCAGACTTTCTGAATCACGGAGATTCAGAAACCCACGGGGAGCACCGTGGTTGCCTCATTGGAGAGAACCACAAACCTGCAGTCTAGTAGGGGCTTAGGAAGAAGTAACCTTGACTTGGTTATACTGGTGTTCAGGCAGAGTAAAATTCAAATCAGAAATAGTGTTAAACACTCAGACAGAAATGCATATTGGAGCCAATTTCACAAAGCTAAAAGCAATTATGAGCCATATCATCTGGGAGAAGGAACTTACACAGGGAGAAAAAAAAAGGTGAGACATAATTAGGAGTTTTTAAGGAACATTTTATTGGTTACCAGAAAGCTAAAATCAAAAGGAAGGTTGCAGTGCTTGGAAGGGTATTAATCTGGGTTAGGAGGAGACATAAACTATTCACTCTGTGCCCAGAGAGTGAGGAAGTGCCAGGACGAGCGGCGGAGGGGAGCCGTGCTGACGTGGTGGGTCCATCTGCATCTTTGGAGCTGCTGGCTTATGAAAGGCAATTAAAAATAACAGCGACCTGCTACAGTAATCGATACATATCGAGCAGAAGCTGAAAGCTCCAGCAGGGAGGTGGTTGGTGGCACCAGTGTGGCCCTGCGTGGCCAGCTGGAGCCACGGGTGGAGGCTGTGGCTGCCACGCAGCCCTTTGCCAGCGCCCCACAGGCTCGGGGTCGCAGCCAGTGATTCAGCAGCAGCAGCCCTCGCAGTGACCCCCTTGGCTTTGTGGAAGCATTGCAGCTCCCGATGTTCCCAGACTCGCTCTGGTGACAGCTGCACAAAGGGCTCCTTCTCGGGAGGAGTCGTGCACCTTGTGCCTGCCCAGCCTGCCCACCGTGCCAGGGGACAAACGCACGGAGCAGGTCATGCTGCTGATGCAGAACTGGGAGCGAGGTCAGCAGGGAGGCAGGAGCACCAGTGCAGCGTGGCTGCTGGGTGCAGGTACCCACCATCTTCCTCCGTAGGGAGCTCGGTGCCTCAGTGCAGGGGTCCTGCTGAGCCTGCCAGCTCCGTTGCCATCCTCCTCTCCATCCTCTCTCGTAGCTGCTGTACTTTGGGAAAAGACAAGTCTGGCCTCCCAGTTCCTCCTCCAGCAGGGAGCCAGGTGCTAAGCTCAGAGCAGTCCCTGTGTCCCCCCCAGTGCTTTCCCTGTACTGGTCTCAGCAGTGCAGTGTGGAAGTGCAGTGGGGTCTCGCCACCACACCACGTGTCCTCACGTTGCTCCCCTTGTGCCCTGGTGAGCTTTGCTGAAGTGGTGGTTGTGCCCATGGCCTCTGTTGCTGTGGCAGTGTTTGTAGCCTGTGAATCATGAGAATAGTCACTGTTCATAGATCTTACTAAGTTCCTGATCTTCAGCTTGCACATGTTCCTTGGAGACTCTGCATAAAATACAAATAAAAGTGATGGATTTAGTATCTGAAGCTCATTTCCCAGCTCACCTTCCCCCCTCTTGGCTAGTTTCAGGAGCCTACATCACCATGGCTGCACGAGGGGGTGCAGGAAAGGGAACCAGCAGAGTTAAAGACAGTGAAAGGGCTTTTTTCAAGTTTATTAGGAACTAATGGTTCCTAAACCCAGCATTTTTTCATTACTGTGTGGAAACAGGAGAGTGGTTAATAAAGAAAAAAACAGCGAAGGGTTCAATGAACACTTGTGTTTGGTGTCTGGGAAGAGGCAAGATGATGTATCTTATCACAGGGTGATGAATTCTTCATATTCCAGCTGTAATTAGGAAGCATATTAAACAGCAGGTAGGAGAGTTAGACATGTTTGAATCAGCAGGTCTGAATTATTTACTTCAGGAATTCTGGAAGATGTGGTCAAGGTCTTTCTGACGTGCTGAGGGTGTCCCCCAGTTTTGGGATGGACAGGAGTTCTGGAGGGCTGGAGTTCCAGGATTCCACATTATGGGTGTGAAGCTGAGAAGGGCTCAGAGCTGTAGAGACAACCAAGAGCTTGCAAAATGCACCTCATAGGGAGGAGTTGAGGAGCTGAGTTTGTTTAGTTTATCAGAGAAAAGGTTAAGAGATTATTTCCACACCATCTGTAAGCACCTACGTGGGAACAGAAATTTGGTAATAGAGAGCTTCTTATCAGATAAAAATACACCACGTTCTGGTAGCAGAAGCAAGACAATTCAGACTAGAACTAAGGTGCACATTTCAGCCGTGAGGGTAATTAACCACTGGAACTACTTATCAAGAGTCGCTGTGATTTCTCTGCCACTGACAATATTCTAATCAAGGTGAGAAGATTTTTCTGAAGAATATGTTGTGTTTCAGGTAGGAGTAAATTAGTGGAAGACCTACAGTGTAATTTTATGGTGCACAGAACCCATCAGGCAATCAGAGGGCTCCTTCTGGCCACCTCCCAGAAGTGCTGTCATCAGCTCTCCTGGCGCGTTCGCCTTGTCCCTGCCTGGCAGGGTGCTGCTTGGGGAGCAGGCAGGGTGAGCTGTGGCTCGGGGTGCCACTGCTGCTGGCTTGGGCAGAGCTCAGGCTGGCAAAGGGCTGAGCTGCCTGTGGCTCTGGGATGTGGGGAGCAGCCATCCCTGCAGGACCTGCTCACGGGCTTCTCCGGGGTCCTGCTAGCACTGTAGATGGAGTCGGCCACCCTCTGAACCTGAGGTGAATCTGGTGTGTCAGCTTGGGATGCCTTGGGCTCATCTCACCTGCTCCTGAGTTTTGGTTGGGAGATGGGAGTGTCAACTGCCGCCTGTGTCATGGTCAGCCCTTCCCATCCTGCTGCCTGCTTTGGCTTCTCCCAGAGACGCCTGGACCAAGCAGAGCTGTTCCTGGTGGTTTGTACTCGCCACGGGTTAGCCTTGGTAGGAGCTGGGGTGTAACTTTAGCACTTACCACGTGGGTATGTCCACAAAATGTGCTCTGCATGCAGTGCTAGGAGAGGAGGGAGATTCTGCTGCGTCAGAGCATCTGTGAGGCCCAGTGAAGAGCAGTGGCTCCCACCGTGTGCAAGCTGGCAGACCCTGATGGCCGTGCTCAGAAGCAGGGCTGGGAACCTCGCTCGCCTGCAGTTTGGATCAGTGCTTTCAGACAGGCACTGGCTGTTGGCAGAGCTGGGCGGGACATCTGTCATTCCAGAACGTGCCCCCCCCTGTGCTCCTGGGGCTGTGGAGGTGCTTGGCCTGCTCAGGTTCTCCCAAGGAGGACTTGGAAGTCGTCTCTGCGATGGTGTCTCCATCCTGGAGTGCTAGGAGGTAGCCTGCTTTTTGGCCTCATCGCTGGTAGGAATTGTTCAAGAGTAAGGAGCCCACGGTGCCCATGAAAACAGCAGGTAGTGCTTCCTTCAGCAGGCCAACCTGTCTGAGGCTCTCTTGGCTCCTGGTGCAGGGCAGGGGCAGCTCTGGGGTTGGTGGCCATGGGGTGCTCCAGGGCAGCCATGTTCGTGTGGGCATGGCAGCTGGCTGCCCGCTGTTGGCGAGGGGTGTGTTCTGTCTCTGCCAGCTGGGATGTCACAGGCAGACAGCTTCTCTGGGCTCCTTGGCTCTCACCTTCACTCAAGAACCGGGGGTTTCTCAGGAGTTTCCCATCTGGAGGTGGTTCCTGTCCAGCCCACTCCACGCAGCCCGGAGCAGTGCACTGGGTCTGAGCAGCCGTGGCTTTTGAAGAGGCTTTGGGATGTGCTCTGGCTGTGGACACAGCAGGGTGTGTGGGAGTCAGTGCACTAAGATGACTGACAGGAATCCTGATTTTTGTTTGGAATAGATGAGCAGTTGGCAGCCAGTAGCTGAAGGCTTTGGTCAACAGGGAGTGGTGACTGATGGCTCCTTGGGGCATGGCTTGGCAGGTAGTGAATAGCATCAGTGTGCAGCGTGCTGTTGGCCTGCTGCAGTACAAGAGAGAGCAGGGTTTGCTTCATGCCAGGGTGTTCTCACCCCACTCTGGGGTCACCTCCATCAGCACTTCATCCCTACGGCTGCCAGTCTCTAGCATGGCACTGGCATTCTTCTTCCGTGACAGAGCAAGGCCTGGCACTTCAGAGGAAAGGCCTGTGCTCTCCTCAGCCATGAAACAGAGAACTCCAAACTGCTTGTGCCTGGTTGAAGATCAGCCCACTCCTGCACCGGGGTGCCTTCATGTTGTGGAAACCCATCTGTCCTAAGAGAGCAGTGCCCAAGTGGGGATGGACAGTTGGACCAGTTGGCAAAAACAAGTGCTGGCAATTGTCTTTGTGTGCCCTTGGCACTGCAGGACCCTGGGGAAGCCACAGGGTGAATGTGATCAGCCTGGGACAGCCCTGGACAACCCTGCAGGGGAAGAAGTTGTTCCTCAGCTCCAACCTGAACCTCCTCTGGGGCAACCTGATGCCAATTTTTCTTGTCCTGGCACTTTTTCCTTGGGAGAAGAGTCTGACCTCCACCCACACTTTTTCCCAGCTGCATGTCCTCGTCCACTGCACAGTGCCACAAAACCAAGGAGGCCCATCACGGGAGGCAGGTATGGAGTGTGCTGTGACCATGGCTGAGTTGCATATCCCTATCTCTGCTCAGAGCTGGGGCACTTGGGCATTTGTGGCAGCCTGCCCTGCTCCTTAGAGGAGCAAGGGACAAATCCAGGCTCCCTGGGGCCCTGCAGGAGTTTCCCCTCTGCTGGAGGAGCTTCTCCCCAGCACTCCACATCTCCCCGACAGCTGTGTGCATAGCCTGGCTCGGGGCTGGCAGGCACTGTCTGAGCTCTGGGAACATCCCATCGTCTCCCATCCTGTCCTACCCCAGCTGCTCTGTCCCCAGCACCCAGCTCTTTCCACTCCTGGGAGAGCAGCATTGTCCCTGCTCTGGTGGCAGCAGCCTCCCTCCCACGAGGAGGCGAGAGGAGATGGATGCGGCAGTCAGGAGCGGAGCGCCAGCTAATTACCCTTCCGAGTGTGTCTTGTAAATTAAGGGCTAATTAGAGGCAAAGTCAGTGTCATGGTTTTACACGTGTTTCTGTGGTGCTGAACAAGGGGAGGGAGGGAGGGGGAGTGTGCAGCAGCCGGGCTGGAGGCGTAGGAGCCGGTGGCACTGCTGCTCCTGCCCCAGGGGCACTGTGGCCCTGGCAGCTCTGGCTCCACGGTGGCACTGCCAGGACAGGCAGGGCACAGGGCACATAGGCAGGTCCCTACACAGAACAAGGACTTCTGTCCCAGTGTGGGTGCACGGAAGAGGAGGGTGGGAGGTACCTGCTGTGCTGGCAGTGAAAGGTGCTGGTGGGTGGCAGGCATGCCTGGTGCAGAGCCAATGGCCCACATCACCTCTCCATGCCCCCATCTGTCCTCCATTCAGCACACACCTTGGATCTGCCTTCTGTAGGGGGATTGAGCTGCTGTTTCAGGTGCTCTGCGGCCCCTGGCAGCGCTCGGGCACCAGTGACATTTGAATCAGATTTCTTAGGTTATTAATGGAAACAGCAGGGACTGAGCCAGAACTTCATGTACAAAATGTGGGGTTCCACATCATGTTTTATGGGTCTCTGTTCTTTGTGGAGGGTGACTGAAACCTGGAATAGGTTGCCTAGGGAGGTTGTGCAGAGGTGCTCAAAGCCCATGCAGAGGCAGTTGGGAGCAGCTGGCTCTGGGTGGCCCTGCTTGAGCAGGGGTTGAGCAGGGGTTGGGCAGGACACCTCCAGCCATGGTGGGATCCTGTGAGAGCAAAATGAGGCTGGTTTTATGGAGTGGTGACACAGGCAAGCTGTCCTGGCTGCAGCAGACCCAGCCAAGGACCTGCTTCTGTAGATGTCCACGTGCTCCCCAGCCTGCGTCTGTGAAGGGATCCCGTGTACATAGCAGCACTGCGAAACAAGTCTCTCTTGACCTGGCTCCTTGCGTGGCCGTGGGGTGGTGGATCTGGTGGGGCTGGAGAAAGCAGAGGGGTCAGGCTCTGGGTATGAGTCTCATCAGCTGGGACACTGCCATCAGACCCTGGCCAGAAGGTCTGGTGTGGGAGTCCCAGCTCAGCATCTGCACCTGCGGGCAGGGAAGGAGGGGCAGCTTCTGAAGGGCTCCTTTGCTCCCAGAGCACTTGCTCTGCTGTGGCTGGAGCTGAATGCCCTGAGGGAAGGTGCAGGGCAGCGTTGGGCAGGTGTGGAGCACTCCCTTAGGCAGGTGTGGAGCACTCCCTTAGGGCAGCATCATCCTCCTCAGCAGATTGCAGCCTTCAGCGCCGAGATCTGTGCTCCCAGTCAGACAGCTCACTCTGTTATCCTGGAAATGTTGGATATTCTTGTAATCCATTTTGGGCCACTGACTGATCTTGTCTTCTGTGGCAGCTTCTAATCCCCAGAACACTCATTTCTTGGGGGTTCAACCTCCTGGGGCTCCAAATAGAGGGAAGAAGCATTTCTACCCACAGTACCACCTTACAGACCTCTGTTCTGCTTGTGCTTTTGACATCCTCCATGTGGTATTCCATTCAATCCTGGTGCCTCAGCATGGTTGTGTTTCTTGCAAGGGACACGCGAGGTGTGAAGTGAAGGAGTGAGGATGAGCACATTGGCTGTGGGGTGGGTTTGTGTTCGTCCAGGTGCGTGAAGCTGTGGTGAATACTGGGAGCAGACCATGAAGTCCAGCTGCAAAGTCTGTCTGGAGCAGGGAGCCGTGTGCCAGGTGCCTGGATATGCATCCCAAGGCAAACTCATAGAGCTGGCTCTGAGAAGTTCTGGGCAGGGCTCTTTTCTCAGCACCTTTGGAGGGTGATCTCTGGCACCTCTGGGAGATGGAGGCCTGACAGAGCCAGTCCTCGTGCAGGGCTGCACAGTCACATCAGGAGCAGGACAGCTCGTCCCCCTTCCACTGCTCAGCCTGTGTTTCTCTTGCAGGTGCTCCTCACTCGACCAGCAGCACCTCCCTGCACTCGGAGCGCTCCATCAGCGGCATCAACCTGGTGGGCTTCAGCTCGAAGCCGGACGGGATGCACCAGCGCTCCTACTCCGTCTCCAGTGCAGACCAGTGGAATGAGGCCATGGCTATCCCTGGCAGCTGCCCCAACCCCTGTAAGTAGAACTTCTGGCCTCGCTGCCCTTGGCTGCAGCAGGCAGGGAGGGTTATTTTGGTGGTGGTCAGTGAGCATGCAATGTGCTTGAGGGTGGTGGACACAGTCTGTAGGGCTTTGCTGGGGCTGTCCCACCTTCGTGAGGGCTGGCCAGTGGTGTCCAGGCTGGGGGGACCTCTCCTGTTGGACATGGTAAAGACACCTCCCCCCCCACAGACAAGGGGTGCTACCTGGTGGCAGAAGTGGTCTGCCTGCCCCACTCTCAGCTCGCTGTGCGAGGGGAAGCCGCTGCTTTCCCCCACCTCTGCTGCTTGTCAGCACCCCCAGCTCCCAGGCTTTGGGGCAGTTAAAGGAGCAGGAGCAATTCCCATCTCCGGAGCACACACTGAGCATGGCCCACCCCCCTCCCCCCATGTTCACCCGCTCTCTGTGATGTTTCAGGACAGTTGAGTGAATTAAAATAATTCATACATTTCCCAACGTAGCCACTTTGCCGAATTGGAAAATAAATGCTTTTGTGCTGCATTCATCACTCCTTCGTTCCTGGCTCTGCCGCCGCACTAAAAAAGCAGTTAAATGCACATCAAGAGTGGAGGAGCCATTTCCATGCCTGCTCGCCCCTTGTAGTTCTCATTAGCGCGGCAGCCGCCCCCCCGCTCGCTCCCAGGGGCTTTCGCAGTTTAAAGAGAGCCTCTTTATGATCATTACCGGAGTCCGACTGTGCGGGCGCCATTTGCAGCTGAGGAGGCTCCTCATTTGTAACTGTGAAAAACTATCAATTTCAGCGCGCCTGATGCAGCGGCTCCATCATTGGCCCCATCAGCTCCCTGCTGGAAGCGAATTAATCAGACTGTTACTGCTGATGGGGCAGCGCGGGGACGGCAGCGGAAGGGCGCAGCTCGGAGCGCTAATGTGCGCGCAGCACCCCCCTGCCCGCACCTCGGACGCGGGGTGTGGCACGGTGCCCTCTGCCCCCCTGCAACCAACTGCACGGGGTGTGGCACGGTGGCCTCTGCCCCCCTGCGACCAACTGCACGGGGTGTGGCACGGTGCCCTCTGCCCCCCTGCGACTGACTGCACAGGGCGTAGAGGGGGCACCCACAGCGCATCGGTTTGGTTGGGAGAGCCCTTTGAGATCAGAGTCCAGCCATCCCCCAGCACTGCCAGGGCACCACTGCCCCATGGCCCTCAGCACCATAGCTCCAGGGCTTGGAAACCCCTCCAGGGGTCACACGGACTCCACCCCTGCCCTGGGCAGCCTGGAACAGCCCTGGAGGGGAAGAAATTGTTCCTCAGCTCCAACCTCAACCTCCCCTGGGGCAACTTGAGGCTGGTTCCTCTTGTCCTGTCCCTTGTTCCTTGGGAGCAGAGCCCAACCTTGCCTGGCTCCAGCCTTCTGTCAGAGCCAGAAGGTCTCCCCTGAGCCTCCTTTCCTCCAGGTTGAACAAGCCCAGGTCTCTCAGATGCTCCTCCCCACACTCCTGCTCTGACACCGCCTGGTGCAGAACCATCAGCACATGGGTGAATTTTCTGTCACAGTCCCACTGGACAGCAGCTCTCCCCAGATGGCCTCACAGACCAGCAGCCATTGTAGCAGGTCTCATCCCATCCCAGCAGCCCCAGACCAGGCATGGCTGTGCTGTGTTCTGCCTGCCTGGCGCTGGCCTGAGTGTGCTTACAGCCTCCCAAAGCAATTTACTCTTTTCTGCAAAATAACCTGGAGACAACACAAACCGGAGCTGAGATGCTGCTGCTTCTCCCTGTGATGCAGAGGATGAGCTGTCGGCTCAGCACTGAGTATGTGTCCCAAGCACTGATGGCTGCTCGTCCTCTCTCAGGTCCTGCTGCGCTGTGATGGGCCCTGAGCCCTGTGAGTCATTCCTGCCTTGTCTCCTAAGCCCTGCAGGTCGGTCCTGCCTTGTCCCCTAAGCCCTACAGGTTGGTCCTGCCTGCCCTGCCCTGTGTTGGTGGCCCACAGCCAGGTCACTGGGCCGGCTGTACTGAAGACATTGCAGTGTATGAGGTACAACCAGTGCCCAGTGGTCCTGGGGACTTCCTGGAGCCACAGACAGCCCCTCACCCAGCTCATGGTGCCGTCCCTGCTGCACTGCCAGGGAAAGCAGCAGTTTCGCGGAGACCCTGTCTGTGGCTGCTGAGGAGGGGTCGGGGCAGAGAGAGCCCCTGGAGCAGAGCCCTGGCCCCAGGGAGGCTGCGAGCAGCTCCCCACCCAGGGAGGCTACGAGCAGCTCCCCAGGCAGCAGCTCTCCAGGCTGGGAACCTGTGGAGGTGGGTTCTCAGCACCTTGAGGGGGGAGCCGTGTGGGGGTCCAGGCAGGGCCTCCTGCCTGGCACAATGTGCCAGGCTGAGTTTCCTGTCCACCCCTCCACTGCAGGGCTGAGCTGTGCCAGGGCAGGGCTGAGCAATACCTGTTCAAGTTGAGGAGTGTGTCTCGTGTTCTGTCCCTGCCCTACTGCAGCCCCTTCCCACGGGGTCCTGGCAACCCCCAGGTCTGTGAGCAGTAAGCAGAGCAGGGCCATGGGCGATCTGTGCTCCAGGAACAAGGGGTGTCAGGCTCACCACAGCTTGTGGCACATTGGTGGGAGCTGCAGAAATGCACAAACAAGCCCTGGCGCTGGGCCTGCAGTGAGGCAGGATGCTGTCAGAGCATGGTTCGGTCCCAAGGGCATCCCAGAGAGCAGGTGGGCAGCAGAGGTAGGCTGGAGGCAGCATGGGTAGCTTCAGACCAGAAAGTTCAGGTCCCCTGCGACATCCAGTCTGTAGTTGAAGGTGCCTCACACCTGCTCTAAGCTCAGTCCTGTTGAACAGCACCCGTAATTTATATCTATAAAACTGGAGTCTGATTTTATTAGATTTATCTCTCTTAATTGTCAAGGGTGAACTATTTCCCTATGGATAAATAGCAGCAGAAACACCCTACTGGTGTGTGCAAATGTGGTAGAAACCAGAGGTGGAAGAGTTCTGATGCCACATCCCCTCCCAGCCCCATGAGGGGACACCGGCCGCACTCTGGCCCTCTGCGTGGGGCAGCTCCCACAGCCCCCTCTGCATGTTGGTTTTGCCACAGAGACAGAACAAGCCGCAGACTGGAGACAGTCTGACCAAGCCAGGCTGGAACAGGAGGGCAGAGCCTGGGCTGGAGCAGGAGAGGGGCTCTCTGAGTTCCCACTGCCGGAGGGTGCTGCTCCTTAGG
>VYZU01006638.1:13640-35103 GCA_013401355.1 Ceyx cyanopectus | reverse complement strand
CAGGGCTCTTTCTCCAGAGCTGCTCTCTAGTACATCAGCCCCCAGTCTGTACTGATACATAGGACTGTTCCTCCCTAAATGAAGGACTCTACACTTGCTCTTGTTAAATTGCATTCAATTTCTCCCTGCCCAGCTCTCCAGTCTATCCAGGTCACACTGGATGGCAGCACAAGATTATGAGTATGTAGTTTGTCAAGTTTATATTTTGTCATTTCTAATTTTAATTTCAGAGTTAACTGTCATTCATGTGGTTATATCTTATGGTTATAAGCCTAAACATATATTTTCACACTAAGAAGATGTCTTTCTTTCCAAAATGCACCTCAATTAAGCACCGCTCCTTAAAAGTTTGTTACCATCTCTTAAATAAAATATTAATGACAATGTGAATTATACAAATTATAGAAGCATGAATAAAATAAGAAGTACAATAGCCTTTGGATTATGAAGAGTCACAGGAAGCAGAGAAATGGGAACTCAATATTTAAAACTGGAGAGGAAACAATAGGGAATTAGTTACCAATTAGATATCTATTAATCAAATTTCACCTGCTGCAGAACTGGGTTTGGTCATTTAATGCAGAATCGAAATGAGAGGGAGTTAAAAACCATATAGTAAAGTAAGAAAGTTAGTGGCCACATGGAGCTCCATACTTGCACATAATCAGATGTATGCTGAGTATGCAAATTAGACAGAAAAATGTTGAAAGGGTAAGATATGAAGACAGTTTAATTTAAATTGTACAATCAAAAGGGTGGTAGTTTCCAGATAGCATCACGAGGGGCTTAGTAACAGTTACCCATGATCAAAGATTGTCCATCAGTTATCAACTGATACAAATTAGTCACATTCTTTTAATAGTTATTAAGGTAAAGATTTGTATCATCCAACTCAGAGACTAAAATATATATATATATATAATATTTTATATATATAATTATATGTAATAATATACCTGTGAGACAGGTCTGACTATTGAAGGTTTTCTCTTGTTTGTAGGCAGAATACAGGACAAATTCACTAGTACATTCAGCAGCTCTGTGCCAGCCTGGTGGCACAAAACAGCCACGAACCTGAATTAACAGACCAGTTAAATTGGCATTATGGCCCCTTTGGGCTGTGGAATATTGCAAAACAGCTGGAGTGCATTGCTGGTATATCTGGCCCTAAATTGCTCTCATGGTATGAAATAGTGGTGTACAACTGCCCCATGGAGATCTTCTCAAAACTGCATTCATCGAGTGACTTTGCAGCAGCAAACTTGCTCTTGAAATGAAGGCACCTGGTATATGCCACATTAGGCAGCTTTTATATTAGTAGCCCTGATGTACCAAAAGTGATGCTGAACACCATCATTAATCTCATTTCTGTTAAAAGGGTAACTGAGACTGGTGCATTTCTACTATTAAAGCACAGCTCAGGCATGCACTTGCAGAGTGAACTGACAGTCATTGCTCTTCCTGCATTTGGTTCAGATCATCAAACTATTCCTGAGCACACATCTAATGCCTTCTGAATGAAGCAAAGGAGAAAATTGCACTCTGGGAGCAGCCCTGAATAAATTTCTTACTTGGTAACTGTCAAGACAAACTTTTTTGTGTCATATTTCCCAAATACTTACTACTAAGGGTCAAATGCTCAAGGCAAATCTCCATGGCAGATTCATATTTCTCTCCTGCTCCCTAATGCAGAGCTTCCACTTGCTTTCATCTTTCATCTGGGACATTGAGCCAGAGTTGTGCTGTCCCACGTGTAAAGAAAACATGAAGTTTTCCAACTCAACATTAGAAAAAGCAATGCTAAATATGGATTTGAATCATTTGGAGTAAGACAGTGTGCTGACTTAAGTGCATAAACCAAAGGTTTACCATTCTTGCTCTCTGTGCTTTTAATTACCCCCAGCTCAAGCTAGCATAAATCTTCAAGCACTGCACATTATGAGATGTTATTTAGTAAAAGGGTGTTGCACTGAACATTAGTTTCAGTTTACAAACTAATGAAGGATTTTATTCTTGTAGATTGTATTGCAACAATCCAATCTTAACGTGAGAACAATGTAAATTTCTTTAACAAGGTGCACAACCCCTGTCCCAAAAGTCTCACTCTTTAAGCCAGATGGAGGTGGTCTTAAGAAAATTATGTGTTTGTACAAACAGCTATTCTCTCATCAGTTGTTAGCCAATGAAATTCCAAAGCTCATGCAAATTGCACACTCAGATGAAAGTTAGCAATAAGAAGAAAAGGAATAATAACCTTTTACTTTCTGACTGATATTTCCAGTAACCAGCAATTATCCATGCTGGCTTAGTTGTCTAGGTATCTCTGGGGTTTTTTTATTTTTATTTATCTAGCTTTCACTCAGGTCCTTTGATCTGCCTATTATTTCACACATCTTTTTGTTTCTTTCAAGAAACTAACTTCTATAAGAAATAGCTTGGAAATACAACTTTACTTGGCTAGTCAATTGTAATTTAATTTTGTTTAGGTGCAAGGGGATAAAGAATTAATCGCATGATCAATCAAAAAGGATTCATTCCCACAATGTCTTCCTGATGTCATTGGAGGGCTCTCTGGGGAGAGCAGTAGATTCTGACTGGTTTCTGAGTGGATGCTCTTGGCTGGATTTCCATCTATGTAACCTTTTTGCTCTGAATTGACTGAGATTTGAGTTTTGCAATCAGAATATAGTATGGAGGCAAAGAAATAGTGAATATAGCCAATATATTTGGTGACACAACTAATACCCATACCCAAGTCACTGCATCTTCTGACAGAACAAGGTTGCCATTTGCCTTTTGGGAACCAGCCCTGAGTCTCTTCCTGCTGAATCATATTCCCAAATTGTTTGGAACAGCACGAGTTAGCTCAGGCTAAAGACATGCCACACATAGCTCTCCACTTCTTGTAAATATTGAAGTGGTTCATTCCATCTGAGAGGTGAGATGCAGCTGTTATGTGTCTGAGCAGGTCTTCAGTGGCATACTGTGAGTTAATTCATGCTTAGCTGACAGTTGGTGTTGTTAAAATGCTGGAATCCTATGAATGACCAGTTGCTAGATTGCATTATATTAATCAAGAAATGTACATGTTATTACCAACAGTATATATATTTTAAAAATCATGTTTTCAGAATCTGGGTAGCTGTGGCAAAGATCTGCAGGTATTCATTATATACCATTTCCTCTAATGGATTCTTAGAACTTAGAGAGATCACACAAATTTTGTGAATTTATAGGGCCAAATGACACTACGTCTACGAAACACAATCCATTTTGCTAACAACATTAAGCCTGAAATCTGTTTTTCATGGTTCTGTGAATTCATACTCTGTCTGAATGTAGGAGATAAATTCTGTGCTGATGAAATAATCTTTTATTCTGAATATTTAAACATAAAACCAAATCTGAACAACTCACCAGTGCAGATACTCATTTTTTTCTTAATCTGGATTGACTTTTTGATCAAATGATATTTGTATAGCTTTATCCTGTATATTTTTTACAGCAATTTACAGATGGCTGTCCATTCACATGGACAAATACTGATTTATAGTAACATATTTTAAAATATGGACCACAACAGAGTGAACATCACAGATGATTCATGAGAAGCAAAACAACATAACAAATCATTAACCATAGTTAAGGTTTGCTAAGGAGCAAAATGCCAATTTTAGAAAATTATCTTTCTCAGCTTGAGAACCTGAGCTAGTATCAAAACTGAAGAGACCTATCAGTAGCAAGAGACGTTGAGCAAAATTATCCTCAGTTGCTATGCTACAAACATATTTATTCCTATTAACATCACTTAGTTTTCTATTAAGCAGGCACTTTTGAAATGCCATTCACTAGCTTTTTGTTTGTTTTTCAATTAAACTGATCATTTGACTGTTTGACATCTCTCTGAGACACATACATAATTTATGATGTATTTGTGTTTATTTTTGTGGCAGTGTTCTCAAGATTATTGTTTAAAAAGATTACATCTAAGGAGATAGTGTAATTCTAGCATAGAATAGTTTAAAGGATCTTCATATTCTGAGTCAACACACAAATGGAATATATTCGAAGTACTGGGCAGCAAGGAAGTTCAAACTCAATTATTGTCCATTTTTTAAAATCCTATAATTTAATTTATATTTCTAAAGCTGTACTCAACAACTTAACATTGGGCTCTTCCTTTAAAGGGGAAATAATGAATGGTGCATGGAATATCTAACATGTAATATATTACCTAACATGTAACATAATACTTAACATGATCATTCGGATGATCATGGGTGAACCCAGCCAAAATGCAGAAACTTTATTGTATTAAATATCTGGATCTCCACTCACTTGGAGTTTGTCAATAATCAGAACTGAAGTGTTGAATTCAAGCCTGAAAGTAACTCTTTTACTTGGCCAAATTACTACTGTGGATCTATTGAAAACTCTGTAATACCTTAAGTAAAAGATTTTGTTATGCATGTATCTCTGTCTAAATGATGAGGAAGATATTCTTCATCATAACAATAAAGGCAGTAAAAAAATGACACATGGATTAGTTATATAGAAATCCCTTTAAAAAAAATACTTCTGTGACTAATATATGCTAATATTTCTACTTGAGAATAATATTAAACTTTGAGTTTCCAAAGATTCCCATGGTAGTTTTGAACTGATGGAAAATAACCATTCAATTGTAAAACAGATTAAAAAGAAAAAAGGCAAACAAAAAACCCCAATCATTATCTGTATGTCTTGATTGATTTGCTTTCACCAGCTGTGCATGTAACTATATATTCTCAAAAATAAAATTATTTTTTCAAATATATGCTTCTCAGAAGGTAACATTATTGCTTTTGCATATTTGATATATTAACACTCCACTCTAAAAACTACATGCAGTTAAACTTTATACAATCATGTGTTCTACATACTTGCTGTGTTCAGCAGCAGTACAATATTTTTCTGTGAAAATCATCATATTTATGATTGTAACAGAAATAAGTCAAGTAGGTTTACAAGAAAAATGTTGAGTTCATTACAAATGACAAAGGACAGAGTGTAAATGATCCTTCACAATCCCAACTGTTCATTCAAATATAATATAATTATTTTTCCACAAGAACTTAAGAAACCAGCTAACAAATAATGGTGAGAGCAGCTAAATGGACCAATTTGTCCATCACCTTCTTACTTGTAGCTATGTTTTCAGCATCATCAAAAGGACCTGGATAGGCTGGAGAGGTGGGCCCAGGGGAACCTCATGAGGTTCAACAAGTCTAAATGCAGAGTCCTGCACCTGGGTCAGAACAACCCTCACTATCAATCCAGGCTGGGGGATGAGGGGCTGGAAAGCAGCTCTGCAGAAAAGGCCTTGGGGGTGTTGGTGGCTGAGAAGCTGGCCATGAGGCAGCAGTGGGCACTGGCAGCCAAGAAGGCCAATGGCAGCCTGGGCTGCAGCAAGAGAAGTGTGGGCAGCAGCTGGAGAGAGGGGATTCTGCCCCTCTGCTCTGCTCTGCTCAGACCTCCCCTGGAGTATTGCAGCCAGCTCTGGAGCCCTCAGCACAGGAGAGACATGGAGCTGATGGAGCAGGGCCAGAGGAGGCCACAGAGATGCTCAGAGGCTGGAACAGCTCTGCTGTGGGGACAGGCTGAAGGAGCTGGGGTTGTTCAGCCTGGAGAAGAGAAGGCTCTGGGGAGACCTTAGAGCACCTGCCAGTGCCTGAAGGGGCTCCAGGAAGGCTGGAGAGGGGCTGTTTCCAAGGGCCTGCAGTGAAAGGACGAGGGGTAATGGGTTTAAATGAGAGCAGAGTAGATTTAGACTGGCTATCAGGAAGAAGTTGTTTCCCTTGAGGGTGGTGGCTCAGTGGCACAGGCTCCCCAGGGAGGTGGTTGAGGCCCCATCCCTGGAGCTATTGCAGGTGAGGTTGGCCAAGGCTCTGAGCAGCCTGGGCTAGTTGAGGGTGTCCCTGCTCCCTGCAGGGGGCTGCACTAGATGCCCTTTGGAGCTCCCTTCCAGCCCTAAAGGAAGGGATCATTTTGATTTCCCTTTAGTCAGCTTTCTTCTTAGTAGACCTGTTCCAAACTTCAGCTTGCAGCAACTGACGTAAAACTGAGCTGAAGTCATCCCAGCAATTATTGGAAGTTGTTTCACTAATATCTAATGGACCTTGTTTCTAGGAACAAAGTTCTCTTGTTGGCATTTACCTCTCAGAAGTCTGTGTTGGGAAACTGTCCACATGCAGTCCATAAAGGTACAGGTAGGTACAGAAGAGTTCCAGTTTTACCACGAGGCATACTTATATAAGCATAGGTTTTTTTTTCTAGCTGCAAATATCTAATAAGATGAAGCAATAATTTTCAAAGGCACTCAGAACAGGGATATAACCAAGTACATGCATAAATATAGATTTCTTCCCAAAAGCCTAGACAAGATTGCTGGCTATTAAGAAAACATTAGCAGTAGCATTTTTAGTCTAAATAACAAGTAATTAGCCAGGCACATTAGAAAGCTAGTAATNCAATTAAAAAATTGTAAAAAATTTTTTTTTTTTTTTTTTTTTTTTTTTTTTTAATCAGCAAAATTAGCCTGGACTCATTTTAAAAGAATGTTTAATGCAAACAGCATAATGAATATGTAAAAGGTAAAAGTTATGCACCCAAATGTACTTTGCAAACCAAATATAATTACTGTATCTTGACTGTTATGCATAGACTTTTATAGAAAAGTTCTTTTCCAACGTGTTCTTGTGCAAGCAGAAATTATGTCAGTATTCTGTTGGTGTCTCCAAAGGACTCGGACTGATATGCAGGATGAAGGAAATTACTGATCAATTTTGAGAAAGCTCAAGATCTTTGACCTTCATTTTTGATACAAGATCTTTGAGTAGCCTATCTAAAGAATAATAATAAATCAAATAATAATAAAAACCAATAATTTCATAAGGGCAAAGTAGGCATCTTTCTTTGTCTACAAATAAATAATTTGTTGTGGAGGAGTCTGGATTTCTAGACACTACAGATGTTTTGGATTTAGGGTCCCTAGGGGTAAGCTATAACTATTTTTTCCATTGAGATAATTCTGTGTTGTGAAACTGATGACAAAGTGTGATGGAAATTGATGGTGGTGGCCCTGTGTCATTCAGTTCTTTCAGTAGAATTGTATATGGCACTGCACACTAAAATGGAGAAACTCACCACTTAGAAATGCTGGTGCAGAGTTTGGTGTGAGTGAAAATATTTACGTGCTGTTTGTGTGTTCATCTACCACTTTTCTTCTCAAAGGGTCCCAAAGTCTTCCTAAAGACTACTCAGCCCATACAGCATGACTTGAACCTTCATCTATAAGAAATGCTGCAAGCATTTAGCATCTCAAGACTGTGTTCCCAGAAATTAGCAGAGGGAAGTGCACTTGTAGCTAAAACTCTTTTTTCAAGAGCATAATTCCCTGAGCTGGTTAGGATAGCAAGCATTGACACTTTGCAGAAGCTTTGGTTCTCTTGACAGGAACTGGTGACCACAATCATAGTATAATAATTCAATATGCCCTAGCAGCAGTGCCTCTGTGACTGAAGATATCATTCCTTTTTTTGTCTGGTCCAGAACAGAACATGAAGGCATGCCCTTCATAATCAGTGTAAATGACAGTAACTCTTAGAAGGATATTTGACCAAAACCTGTGTAATATCTCTGACCTCACCTGTCTTAAATGTATTGACCTGGTATCCAATGACAATTTTTATGCATTCTTAACCAGCATTCTGGGTTGCTTTTAGCTAGTCCCAGGCTCTTCAGCCCTTTGCAAACATGCAGTCAGTTGTATAGTGGTAAGTAATCAGAAGCTTTCCTAAATGACAAACAGAAAAAAAAAAATTAAAATGAAAGCATAAAACAATCCTCCAATTTGTGTCTGTATTTTCAAAAGTAAACCTTCCAATTTAGGCAGACCTAGATTCTCCAAACATGTTATATGAGGAATGTCAGCCACTTCCCTGTTATCTACTCCTCCAGTCACCTGCTGGGGAGATAATTTTAAGGCTTCATTACAGAGCTATTAGTCTTCAATCAGTTTTATCAACTAGCTGGAGAGAAGAAGAAAATGGTGAAGTAAAAAGATCTTCTATTTTCCCTAGGATTTGCTGAAGGGGGGCTCAGCTTGAACTACTCAACTACTCTTTTGATTGTTCTTCCTGTCAACCTCCTATTAATTAAGCCAAGTGTTTATACACCAAAGCTGCACCCCTCCCCCCCTCAGGCAGACATTATTCTACAGTAGCTATGTCAGTCCCATGTGCAGCACCTTCAGTGATTTAGACAGCATTTTACACATTCTGTGTCTATAGTTAGAAATACAATATTTTCATTATCTTACAAAGCAGTTGAATAGCAACTACAGTAGCCTTAGTAGAGTTCTTGCCAAACAAAGGCCAAAGGTGATTAAGGCAAATTGTGGCCAGTCAACATATCCTAAGGTAGGAAAATGTTTCCAGTGGAAGTGGTGTTAGTATTTTGCTGTACACCCTTGGCAGCTTCAGTAGAACTAAGATATCACTTGTTTCTCCTCACCCATTTGATATGATGTCTCAGGACTAATTTAAATCACACCTTTAGAAGTTTAATGAAGACTGTTAATTCACTTGGACGGGCCCAAGGAATGGTGGTCAGTGGTGATAAATCCAGCTGGCAGCCAGTCACAAGTGGTGTTCCTCAGGGCTCAGTATTGGAACCTTTTCTGTTTCACAGAATGACCTTGATAAGACATAGAGTGTATCTATTAGTAAGTTTGCAGATGACAACAAGTTAGGTGGGAGTGCTGATCTGCATGAGGATGGGGAGGCTGTACAGAGAGACTTGGATAGGTTGGATCCATAGGCCAACATTAACAGGATGAGCTTCAACAAGGCCAAGAGCTGGGTCCTGCACTTGGGCCACAACAATCCCATGCAAAGCTACAGGCTGGGGCAGTGTGGCTGGAAAGCTGCCTGGTAGAGAAGGACCTGTGGGGTTTAATTGACAAGAGGTTGAATATAAGCCAGCAGTGTGCCCAGGTGGCCAAGAAAGCCAATGGCATCCTGGCTTGTATTAGAAGTAATGTATGCAGCAGAAGTAGGGAGGTGATTGTCCCCCTGTACTTGGCACTGGTGAGGCCACAGCTTGAGTATTGTGTCCAGTTTTGGGCAGCTCAGTAGAAAAGATATTGAGGTGCTGGAGTGAGTGCAGAGGAGGCAAAGAAGCTGGTGAAGGGCATGGAGAGCAAATCTTACGATTAGCTGGGACTGTTTAGTTTGAGGAAGAGAAGGCTAATGGGAGACCTCATCACTCTCTTCAACTACCTGCAAGGACATTGGGGAGAGGTTGGTGCTGGTCTCTTCTCATGGGTAATTAGTGATAGAACAAGAGGGAATGGATTCCAGCTGCAACAGGTGATTGAGTCACCATGGCTGGATGTTTTTAAAGGTCGTTTAGATGTGCTGAAGGACATGGTTTAGGGGTGAACTTTGTAGGATAGGGTTATTGGTTTGACTTGATGATCTGTCTTTTTTTGTAAGGGAGATGCTCAAGTCCCTTAATCATCCTTGTACCTTTCATTGGACTCTTTCCAGTAGATCCCTGTCTCTCTTAAACTGGGGAGCCCAAAACTGGACACAGTATTCCAGGTGTGGTCTCACCAGTGCAGAGTAGAGGGGGAGGAGAACCTCCCTACACCTGCTGGACACAGTTTTCTTCATGCACCCCAGGATGCCATTGGCCTTTCTGGCCACGAGGACACATTGCTGTCCCATGGAGAACTTGCTGTCCATAGAACTCCAAGGTCTTTCTCCATGGTGCTGCTTTCCAGCAGGGCAACCCCCAACCTGTACTGGTGCCTGGTTTTATTCCTCCCCATATGCAGGACTCAGCACTTGTCCTTATTGGACCTCATGAGGTTCACCTTCACCCAGCTCTCCAGCCTGTCCAGATTTTGTTGTATCTCTCAGGAAAGAATACAGTTAATAACTATTGTGTCTTCTCTGTTCATCATTAAAAACTTTGAATTAAGTATTTTCTTCTGAAAGACATGTTGGGGATTATCACAGTTATTCATAAAGTAGATATTTATTATTCTGTATGATGAGACTTGGGTCTGAAAAATTGCTAGTAATTGCACAGCTGGGAGTCATTCTGTGTTCTGATAGAATGAGTGATAACTGAATTTAGTATCAATCTGAAAAATCTACTGGACTTGGACATAAAATGTGTGGCTGTAACATTAATAATTTATGTATAGTAGTAAAACACAAGTTTCTTCCAATTTTATTTCTACCGTCTAGGTGTTTTGGTTTGGGGATTTTTTGCTATTTTTTTTTTCTGTTATTTTTATGATACCTGAGGTTTTCATATTCTTGGAAGAGAATTGTAGTGAAAATACATCCTACAGGAATGTTAAACCTTGCTGAACAATATAATTACAGTAGATTTTTCCATAAAAATGTGCACTTATTTTCACTGAATGCATTTTAGAGGACTAGAATTTTTTTATTTAATATATTTTTATCTAGAAGACTGAGTTTCCCCAGCTTTGTTTAGTTCTTTCAGTTATGAATTGTTTGTGATTTTTGAAGGTTTGATGATCTTGATCTTTGGAACTCTAACGTGATCAATATTTTTAATAATACATTACCAACTTTTTTTTTATCTTCTCAGTATTCAGCCTTCATTTTTTCATCTATTATGTTTTATATTAATTTTTATTTTTATTTGGTAGGTCAAACACGTGTTAAGCAAGTGCAAAATTTCATTTTCTAGTCTCCCACTGTAGAGGAAAAGTGCTTGAATGGCACATACACTGCAAATAAGCAAATCTTGAGCACTGGGACTCCATCATCAAAACCCTTTGACAAGAAGGAGGGATTAAAACCATCACTGTCAATCATCAAGTGTAATTCTACAATTTTTAATCACAGCAGTGTGTCTCAGGGTGTTGTTTCCCTAACCATTAATTTTTGTGATTGCAACTTTGCATTCATATTTGAAATATTCTTTTAACATTCAAAATATGGTGAATGAATGTTAATCCCCATCTGTAACACACCTTTCCTGGAACTAGACTATTGGCAACCTTCACAGAGTGATTGCTTCTTCCTACTTTGGTAATTGAAGCCTTGCCTAGCACTCTCCATGTGATCCCTGCTGATTTTCACAAGGAATTTTACCTGAGTTTATTCCAGAAGTTAGGGCCAAAGATACAGTTTATTGCTGCTTAAACTGATCCTTTTTCTACTGGTAAAGTAGATCTGTGGTAAAGATCTCAATGGCATATTCAGAGTCTTCTAATTTGCTCCTGCACATCTTAATTCTGATGTCAATGCAATTTAGGAGTAAAATATTAAAATAAGTGAAAAGGGTTTTTTTATGTGCCAGAAGACCTTCCAGCTCTTTCCAGTCCTTTGAGTATACTTGTTGCCTAGATTTGTATTTTGAGTGCCAGTGTGATCTGAGTCCCCACAAATAACTTGAGTGTAATGCCTTTGAAGGAGGCCAAAGAGTTATTGTTATTTCACTGACAGCCAGTAACTTTTAGAGAGATCTGGATATGCTTCTGAAAATCACAAATATAAAAAGTAACCTGCTTCTGAGAGAACAGAAAACTGTCACTAGTGTCAGTGTTTCCTGCATCTGAATATATACACATTATATGGAGATTTGCCTCATGAGCTCAAAATAAATTATAATTATGCACATTATGTTTACAGATCTGTATCTGACCCAATTTATTATTAAGATTAGAACATTTGAGAAGAAAATGTTATTTATATTTTGCTGTTACCTTTTCAGGTACAGAACAGATTTTATGTTAAAATGTAAAAGCTAAACAGCATTCGTCCTTTCCCTAGTTATACCTTCAACCTGTGCTATAATTTACCAGCTTTGTTCTAGACATAAATATTTGAAGACTAAGAAAAGAAGACATTTCACTAAACATATTTTTCATTTCTAATATTTTCTGGGTCCATTTCTCTTCAGTAATCTTCAATCTTTTTTCCTTACTCTCAATATTACATGATCACAATGAACTATGATTTCAATAAAATTGTTCTTTTATATCCATTGCACTTCAGAAAAGTGAATCTGCTAAACTTACCCTTAAGTGGAGGAGCAGGGGAAAATGCAATGCTATAGACTCTGTGGAATCCTCAGCTGATGAAATATTCATGCATTCACTGTTTGTGGTATCTTAGAGCATCCCAGTAGGAATGGTTTTAGTTTAATTTTAGGTCAATGAAGAAGCAACAATTCACCAGAAGTATGGATGCTTCTGGTATTAAAAGATAAATAGTCTCTTCTTATAGATGGGAATGGTACAGTTTCTATCAAATTATCTTGATGGTTTTGAGTAAAAAAGAATGGGGGTACAAAGAATCAACTTTTAGCATGAAGCTCTATTCTGTCTTTCTGCTCTGATTTTGCTAATATTAGTATTCTTGTTCATCACCTCCAATTTTCTGTACTTTCAAAGGCCTTGATATGCTAATCCAAACCTTTGTTCATTTTAGATGCTTAATTAGTCTTTCCCTTTATTATGTTTCATTTTACTGAGACACACCTTATGAGGGAAAGCAATTAACAAAAGACTTTAAGAAGTAAAAGAAAGGTCCTGTTGCTCTGCACATACACTTTTCCTCTTATATCTTCTTAATGACATATTTTTAGCCTGTTCTTAATAAGAAAGAATATCCTGTGCTTCTTTCTGTAGCTTGTCATTCAAAGGCTGTGCTTTCTTTTAAAGAATATTCCCAATCTTGTATGTGAAATGTGTAGACAGTGGTCTGTACTAGTTATTTATCTGCAGTGCTTGAAAGGCTGAATACAGGCAGTATTTGGTCAGGGATAAGAATAACTACAGGTGATTTCACATATTTCTTGAAAATGAGTCTGAACTGTTTCAGAGAGGGAAGATAATAAACCATCTCTTTCTTTTCAGTGAGGCTATAAATGCTTCTCATGTCAAGCTGATCCTCACATCATGCAGAACACTTGCAGAAGTGAATTGGAAAAGGTCTGTTTGTAACACAGTCCTGTGAAGGATATTTCTGGTGTATATATCTGTATAGTGTATATAAAATATGTCAATGGTTGACCATAGTTTATAACAGACAACCTGTGGAGCTGCACTGGTTAACTTGATCCATTGTTTCTCTTAGTCCAGACAGTTTATAATACTGGATTCTAAACTCATGAAAGTACATCCATCCAGGGGATGCAGTTCCAAATCTGATTTACTTTTTCAATTTCCTTGATTTAAGATGTGAATTAGAAACATTGAGTGGGCATAAAAACATAGAATGACAGGCTAAGACAAACCAAATAGGCAGATCTGCATTCTCTGCCTAGCAAAGGTATCATTTGCCTAGACAAGAGCATAAAAATAGAGCAAGTGTTTGAGAGCAGCTTTGTGTCTATGTCTGTGACTCAAGGACTTGCTGGATTGCCTGAGGTACCTTTGTACAGCTGACATTTAAATGGATAATTTCAACCATTAATTAAGCTATAGTTTTTTTCAAAAAATACCTTGTTGGTTTTTTTTCTGAATATCCATAATGCCATCACAGAGTGAGCTTCACAGGATAAATATACTGCATTTAAAGGTGGGTCATTTTGTTTCCAGTCTCTTACCTGATCATTTCATTTGATGACTCAGTGTTTTCATATTATCAGGAATAGATCCGTGTTTGTATTTCTCATGCCATTTATGATAAGAAGTTAATGAGGTTTAACAAGGATAAGTGCAGAGTCCTGCATCTGGGAAGGAATAATAAATGACACCAGTACAGGCTGGGAGATGCTCTGCTGGAGAGCAGCCCCATGGAGAAGGACCTGGGAATCCTGGTGGACAACAAGCTCTCCAGGGGACAGCAGTGTGCTCTGGTGGCCAGGAGGCCAATGGGCTCCTGGGGGGCATGAGGAAGAGTGTGTCCAGCAGATCAAGGGAGGTTCTGCTCCCCTCTGCCCTGGTGAGACCTCACCTGGAATATTGCATCCAGTTCTGGGCACCCCAGCTCCAGAGGGACAAGGATCTGCTTGAGAGAGTCCAATGAAGGGGTACAAGGATGATTAAGGGCCTGGAACACATGTCTTATGAGGAAAGGCTGAGAGAGCTGGGGCTCTTTAGTCTGGAGAAGACTGAGAGGGGATTTAATAAATGCTTATATGAGGGCTGAGTGTCAGGAGGAGGGGAGCAGCCTCTTCTCACTTAAGCCCTATGATAGGACAAGGGGAAATGGATGGAAGCTGGAGCACAGGAATTTTCACCTCAACATGAGGAGGAGCTTCTTTACTGTGAGGGTCACAGAGCACTGGAATGGGCTCCACAGAGAGGTTGTGGAGTCTCCTGCTCTGGGGATTTTCAAGACCTGCCTGGATGTGTTCCTGTGTGACCTGTGCTAGATTAGATTATGGTCTATGGTCCTGCTCTGGCAGGGGTGTTGGACTTGAAGATCTCCATGGTACCTTCCAACCCCTGACATCCTGTGATCCAGTGATTTATTATCATCTCGTGTTCTACGTGTCTGTTTTAATCTCTTCCATTGTGGAGAAGAGCAGCATTAACAATACTCTGTATTCAGTTTCTCCTTGTACAACTGCCATTGCATTCCTTAGACCATCCTCCCCATTTTGCCTTTTTAAATTCTTCTGTAACCTTTGTGAGCTGGTTCAAATATGAAGACTGCAGATGGTTTTTTAATGTAGAAATATTTATGTAGTAGCAGAATTATGACTTCAGTCTTGCTCTCCACTTTTTCCTTAATAAATTTCTAGTACTCAAAAGGCTTTACTGAAGTTTTCATAGAACTAGCTCTTACAAAACCAGTATCTCTTTTCTGACTTTTAAGGTCATTCAAAGCCCATTATTTTGCATTAGGAATTTTTCCTACAAACACTGCTTTATATCTTTTGATATTTAATTTCATTTCCCATCTGCTCAGTCTCTTAAGACTTCTGACTCATTTTTGATTTTTAATAGCCAAATAACTAAGCAGCTACACCACAGTTTAACTTTGCTCAGAAGAGAGGATAACTATAGCACAATACCTCTGTAAAATGTCAGCAGATTGGCTCCATTCTCAGAGGCTGTCTCCTCTCTAGTCTCAAGGCATCTGCAAAATCCTTTTGCCAATGCATCCTTTTGAGTGCAGTTTCCAGTATTAAGTGAAAGATATTTCATCACTGCTTAAGGGAAGGTGCTGTGAAAAGGCAATGGATTAGGCTTCCCCAAAATAACATCACTGGGAAATTTTATTTAACTTCTTAATTCACTTTTACCACAGCTGATCATCAACTCTTCAATTTTTCCACAGGCTTCTTTTGAATGTGTGGTTAGATCTTGTATTTCACAAGGTTTCTCACCCACAACCTCTTCCACTTAATGCATGCTCATTTTTCCCTTATCAACAAACAGAAGGATTATAATGCTTGATACAGAAAGCAGTCATTTGGGTTAACTGAACATGAATGATCAAAATATTCTAAGAAGTACTCCAACTGTGCCCTAGTTGCTCTTTAAAGATGCTGTTCATAAGCAATAATTTTCCTCTGCTCTAAAATGGTCAGTTAGGTTCAAAATATGAAATAATTTTCCCTTCCTTTTTTTTAAACAGTAGTATGCTTGAGAAGCAGCACATTTGGAACCACAGCTTAAAGCTTGGACTATTGTAGTTCAAAAACTGTCACTTTTTCTAGCCCATAAACTTTATTTTTTCACTCAAAACCACTTATTTCCTCCCATTTCCTCCATCTGTGCAAATTCCAGTCCTCCTTCCTTCTATAATAATGATCACAGGAATCCCAACTGGTACCAGCATGGTGCCATGATGCTGAATGTTATTAGTGCTGATGTTGTTAATTACTGATCTGATTGGATATGCTGATGTAGTGACAGAGGACAACTCTCAGCTTACTCTGAGAGCTATTTCTTAAAAGTGCTGCCTAGTTATTGTTATTTTTTTATTACTTTTTTCATTTGTTATCTTCAGATAACTTCAGATCCCAACTCATTTCATCCATTATGTCTGAGTAATGTACAGGATTATAGAGCAGTCTTTCAACTAGATGATAAGATGATAAAAAACTGTATTTTTCCCAGGAGACCATACTCCTGGAGCTCATTCTTTAGCTGGTGGTGATTTCTGGGTGTCTGAGCTGAAGTGCTTTTGGTTCTGCATGCTGAAAGCCTGATTCTGCTTCCACTGAACAAAAAAGGGCTGTCTTCACTGCCATCCATGCCATTAGATGAGTGGGATGAGAAATCTGTCCTGAATGTGTGGGAAATGGAGAGCTGGAAAATATCAGGACTTAAAATGAAAGACTATCTGTTACCAGCAAAATCAGTATAAGCAAAATGTACACAGAGTGTTAAAATACACAAATTCACNTGGAAGCTGGAGCACAGGAATTTTCACCTCAACATGAGGAGGAGCTTCTTTACTGTGAGGGTCACAGAGCACTGGAATGGGCTCCACAGAGAGGTTGTGGAGTCTCCTGCTCTGGGGATTTTCAAGACCTGCCTGGATGTGTTCCTGTGTGACCTGTGCTAGATTAGATTATGGTCTATGGTCCTGCTCTGGCAGGGGTGTTGGACTTGAAGATCTCCATGGTACCTTCCAACCCCTGACATCCTGTGATCCAGTGATTTATTATCATCTCGTGTTCTACGTGTCTGTTTTAATCTCTTCCATTGTGGAGAAGAGCAGCATTAACAATACTCTGTATTCAGTTTCTCCTTGTACAACTGCCATTGCATTCCTTAGACCATCCTCCCCATTTTGCCTTTTTAAATTCTTCTGTAACCTTTGTGAGCTGGTTCAAATATGAAGACTGCAGATGGTTTTTTAATGTAGAAATATTTATGTAGTAGCAGAATTATGACTTCAGTCTTGCTCTCCACTTTTTCCTTAATAAATTTCTAGTACTCAAAAGGCTTTACTGAAGTTTTCATAGAACTAGCTCTTACAAAACCAGTATCTCTTTTCTGACTTTTAAGGTCATTCAAAGCCCATTATTTTGCATTAGGAATTTTTCCTACAAACACTGCTTTATATCTTTTGATATTTAATTTCATTTCCCATCTGCTCAGTCTCTTAAGACTTCTGACTCATTTTTGATTTTTAATAGCAAAATAACTAAGCAGCTACACCACAGTTTAACTTTGCTCAGAAGAGAGGATAACTATAGCACAATACCTCTGTAAAATGTCAGCAGATTGGCTCCATTCTCAGAGGCTGTCTCCTCTCTAGTCTCAAGGCATCTGCAAAATCCTTTTGCCAATGCATCCTTTTGAGTGCAGTTTCCAGTATTAAGTGAAAGATATTTCATCACTGCTTAAGGGAAGGTGCTGTGAAAAGGCAATGGATTAGGCTTCCCCAAAATAACATCACTGGGAAATTTTATTTAACTTCTTAATTCACTTTTACCACAGCTGATCATCAACTCTTCAATTTTTCCACAGGCTTCTTTTGAATGTGTGGTTAGATCTTGTATTTCACAAGGTTTCTCACCCACAACCTCTTCCACTTAATGCATGCTCATTTTTCCCTTATCAACAAACAGAAGGATTATAATGCTTGATACAGAAAGCAGTCATTTGGGTTAACTGAACATGAATGATCAAAATATTCTAAGAAGTACTCCAACTGTGCCCTAGTTGCTCTTTAAAGATGCTGTTCATAAGCAATAATTTTCCTCTGCTCTAAAATGGTCAGTTAGGTTCAAAATATGAAATAATTTTCCCTTCCTTTTTTTTAAACAGTAGTATGCTTGAGAAGCAGCACATTTGGAACCACAGCTTAAAGCTTGGACTATTGTAGTTCAAAAACTGTCACTTTTTCTAGCCCATAAACTTTATTTTTTCACTCAAAACCACTTATTTCCTCCCATTTCCTCCATCTGTGCAAATTCCAGTCCTCCTTCCTTCTATAATAATGATCACAGGAATCCCAACTGGTACCAGCATGGTGCCATGATGCTGAATGTTATTAGTGCTGATGTTGTTAATTACTGATCTGATTGGATATGCTGATGTAGTGACAGAGGACAACTCTCAGCTTACTCTGAGAGCTATTTCTTAAAAGTGCTGCCTAGTTATTGTTATTTTTTTATTACTTTTTTCATTTGTTATCTTCAGATAACTTCAGATCCCAACTCATTTCATCCATTATGTCTGAGTAATGTACAGGATTATAGAGCAGTCTTTCAACTAGATGATAAGATGATAAAAAACTGTATTTTTCCCAGGAGACCATACTCCTGGAGCTCATTCTTTAGCTGGTGGTGATTTCTGGGTGTCTGAGCTGAAGTGCTTTTGGTTCTGCATGCTGAAAGCCTGATTCTGCTTCCACTGAACAAAAAAGGGCTGTCTTCACTGCCATCCATGCCATTAGATGAGTGGGATGAGAAATCTGTCCTGAATGTGTGGGAAATGGAGAGCTGGAAAATATCAGGACTTAAAATGAAAGACTATCTGTTACCAGCAAAATCAGTATAAGCAAAATGTACACAGAGTGTTAAAATACACAAATTCACATGCAATTAAAAAATATTGGAAGTCTCCCAAAAGTGCTTCCACCTTTTCAAGAAAACATCCTTCTTCTAATGGTTTACAAAAATTTCATCATTTATGACACCCTGCAACAATAGATAAATGTGAACCAAAACCAATAAGAAACCAGACAGAAATGTTTGGGAAATGGTTGTAGCTTTCCAATATCCAGTCCCCTGGGTGAATGAGGTTTGTCTTTGTCTCTCTAGTAAATAAGGAGGCATTTGGTTGCTTTACAAAGAGTCTTATCTGCATAAAACAGCATACCCTTTTGATCAGTGCCTATTCTTCCCAGCTATATTTTGCTTTTAACACCTCAGTCTCCCAGTCAGAAGTTTCCTTCCTTCTCCCTCCAATTCCACCTCTACCCCAGTGCTAGCTGTGGGATTTTCATGGATCAGTTCTTCAAAAGACTGGTCCATTTTGGAAATGTCCAACTTCTCAATTTATCCTCATAAGCACTTCATCATATTAAACTGCCATAAGCAGAAGCAGCAGCTTTATTTCTGTTCTGGAATAAAAGACAACTAGTTTAGGCTTCTGAACCCAGTGAACATTTGTTGTTGAGCAACAGCAGGGGACAGGAGGGAAGAAGCATCTACTACTTGTAAACCACTGCATGATGCCCTGAAGACTCAGAAGTGTTTCCAGTGGCAGGTTGTGAAACAAGTGCCCCTGCTCTGGCAGGGGGGTTGGACTAGATGATCTTCTAGGTCCCTTCCAACCCCTAACATTCTGTGATTCTGAGGGCTCTCCTGACCTGGGAAAGCATGTCCCTACATCCCCCATAAATCATCTGATCCTCAGAAACCCCCCATCCCTTTAAAAATGCCCTACCTCAAAAATGAGAATTTACATCTTCAGGCAATCCATCACTTGTGGTGCTGTCCCATGCCATCTGATCTGGGGAGCCTGGTGTCCTGGCACTTACACCCTCATATTGGCAAATAATCCTGGCATCAAAGAGAAGAGGGACTGATGGGGTTAATGAGGCAGGGGAGCAGGCCCTGGTGGGGAGTCAGAGGTAAAGAACCAATTGCTCATTTCCAGACTTGTCAAGTTGCACTAATTCTGCATCAATGAGGAATGACTGCCTGGGGTGGTGGTTGGATATGTGTCATGCCAGTGTAAAAATAGGGTAAGACTTTGTAAATAAGTGATTTCCTGTGATCTGAGATGGGCTACTGTGCATAGAGCTCCTGGGCATCATGTGTGTAATAGAACTGCACATATTAGTAATGCAATGTGCAGTGCAATGGTCATGGCCTGATACAGATGGCTTTTTTGTGCTGCTTTTTATGTGGCCACAATTAACATGTCAGTCCTAATGACAAACTGATCTTTGAAGGTCATAAATGACAAAGAATTATATCTTCACAGCCTCTATTTCCGAGGTATGCAGGGAAGGAGAACTTGTTGCTTAACAAAGACAGGATTTTCCTATTATATCTTTGAAGATTCAAGGATGAAGTGAGGCAATTATTCCTTTGCAGGAGCTAAAGCAGCACCAATCACCTTCCTCTGAAGTGAGAACTGCACATCAGGCAGCAGAAATTTAAAATAGTGTTCCCATCCTTCTCCTGTCACTGCTCTGGAAAAGCAAAGCTCTGTAAATTCCCCCAAAAGCACTTAAGTTTGCCTTAGCCTGCAAACTGTTCGAAGTGGACAGCACAGTGGCAAAAGCCATCTGTAGCTTGCCACAAAATTTGTCTCAGTGTGCAACTGAAAAAAAAAAAAAAAGAGAAAAAGAAGAGAAAAGAAGAGAAAAAAAAGAAAGAAAAAGATTAAAAAAAGAAAAAAAGAGAAAAAAGAGAAATGAAAAAAGAGAAAAGAAAAAAGAAAAAAGAAAAAAAAGAGAAGAAAAAAGAAAAGAAAAGAAAAGAAAAAGGTTAGTGTGACAATAAAGACAAAGGCAAAATTGATTATTTTTTCTTTCTTTTTGCTAGTGTTAGACCCTTTGCAGCAGAGGTAGAGTGTTTACAGCTACCATTTGAGTATGTCATTGTGCAGATTGCTTCATAGCTCAGGTGCAGAGAAACTGTTTCTACCATGGAAAGTTTGCTCAGTCCCTGAACTGTAAATCTGTTTTTAGCTCACAGGTACAAGAATGATTCAGAGATAGTGACCACTGATGTGATAAAGAGCTTTGATTCATTTTTTTTTTCCTAATGTTTTCTAGATTTCCAATTTTTATCACTGCTTTACTCTGCTCTAATGGTCTTCTGGAAGTACAGAGCCCAAAGCTGAATGCAGGATTCCACTTGAGGCTTTCTATATGGTCATTTGTCCTGAGCTCTTGAGGAGAATGTGCTAATTTTGTGACTTCAAATCTTAATCTGCATCCTAGTGACATATGGTAGTTTAAGTTAAAAAAACAGTTGCAGAGGTTGCAGCTCTCTTTCCTTTTTGAGGATATTGAGTTGCACCAGAGGAGCTTTAGATTGGATATTAGGAAAAATTTCTGCCCCAGAAGGGTTCTCAAACACTGGAACAGGGGTGTTTGGAGTCACCATCTCTGGAGCTATTTAAAAGATGTGTAGGTGGGGTATTTTAGGGACATGGTTTAGTGGTGAGCTTGGCAGTGTTAATGGTTGGGTTCAATGATCTTTAATGTCTTCTCCAGCCTAGATGATTCTATGATTCATAATTATTTTTCAATGCCTTTCTAGTCCATATAGTTACAGATCACTGTTACCCATACACAGAGACACTGTGTAAGCTATTCCTCACATTTTATTAAATTTTGGAATCAGACAAGCTACTAAGAAACCTTTCTCTGAAAAAAAAAACAACAAACAAACCCAAAACTGATATTTAACTTCAGCTATGTATTTGAAAGTAACTATAACAATAAAATTTTATATGTATTTCTTGCCAAAATTCCTAATTATTCTAATGTATAAA